>OZ022423.1:107500-307663 GCA_963989365.1 Rhimphoctona megacephalus
ACGCCGAGGTGAGGACTGTGTGGAATGGTTTGTGGAAGAACTTAAACAATTGGCTTTGCGCGTTGAAAAGATTCTTTTAACGAACGTTCCTATGAACGAATTGACTCCGCACGAGTGGAGAAAATTTCGGGAAGACAAAGAGTGTCATATTTGTGAGAAACCTTTTGTCGAGGGTGATGAGCGTGTTCGCGATCATTGCCACTTGACAGGGCAATTCAGAGGTCCGGCTCATTCAAATTGCAATCTAAACTATCAGAATTCTTTTTTCATGCCAATAGTTTTTCATAATTTATCCGGTTATGACGCACATTTTATCATAAAAGAAGTAGCAACCGCATTCGCGGGGAAAATCGATTTGCTCCCGATAACAAAAGAAAAGTACATCTCTTTCTCGAAAACTGTTCAAACATCTAAAGACACGCGGAAAAATATAAAATTACGTTTCATAGACTCATTTAGATTTCTGAACACAAGTCTCGATAAATTAGCATCATTTTTAACTTCAGACAAACTCGCAACTTTGAAATCACAGTTTCCCGACGTCGACGATTTTCATCTATTGACACGAAAAGGTGTCTTCCCCTACGAATACATTGACAGTTTTGAAAAGTTAGATGAAACGGAGCTTCCACCGCGGGAAGCATTTTACAGCTCTTTAACGGAGTCAACCATTTCCGAGAAGGAATATACTCATGCTAAAAATGTGTGGGAACGATTTTCAACTCGAACGCTCGGTGAATACAGCGATTTATATTTAAAGACCGACGTACTACTATTAGCCGACATCTTTGAGAATTTCCGCGATACTTGCCTGAAAAGTTATGGTCTTGACCCTGCGTTTTACTATACTCTCCCCGGATATACCTGGGATGCCATGATGAAATATACAAAGGTAAAGTTTGAATTGCTCACGGACATCGACATGGTATTATTCGTGGAGAGAGGTATTCGGGGTGGTCTCAGTCAATGCTCCAAAAGGCATGCCCGTGCCAATAATAAGTATATGGACTCATATAATCCATCTATATCATCCTCATATTTGATGTATTACGACGTTAATAATTTGTATGGATGGGCAATGAGTCAACCGCTGCCGTACGCAGATTTTGAATGGATTGACGATATTGCAAGCATCAATGTCGAAACAGTTCCATTAGATTGTGAAAACGGTTATATACTTGAGGTTGATTTAGAATATCCAGAACACTTGCACGATGCGCATAGTGACTTACCATTTTGTCCAACGCATGATAAACCTCCGGGCACGCAGCAAGAAAAGCTGCTTGCAACGGTGAACGGGAAAAAACGGTATGTCATACACTATCGTGCATTGCAGCAGTGTTTGCAACATGGTTTGAAAATCGCCAAAATACATAGAGTTTTGAAATTCAAGCAATCTTCCTGGCTGCAAACATACATTGATTTGAATACTCAGTTTCGTACACGTGCGAAAAATGATTTTGAAAAAAATCTATTCAAATTGATGAATAATGCAGTTTTTGGAAAAACTATGGAAGATGTTCGTAGCCACGTACAAGTCAAATTGTTAACGGAATGGGCAGGCCGATATGGAGCAGAGGCTATGATCGCAAAACCCAACTTTCACAGTCGAAGTATCTTTGCAGAAAATTTAATCGCTGTAGAGTTGCGAAATCTTCAAGTCAAGTTTAATAAACCAATATATGTGGGCATGTCGATTTTAGACATCTCCAAAACTTGTCTATATGCGTTTCACCACGAATTCATGACTCCAACGTATGGAAATAAGAGTAAAGTGATGTATACAGATACTGATAGTTTAATTTACCATATTGAATGTGACGATGTATATAAGGACATGAAATGCAATCTCGACAAATATGACACCAGTGACTACCCCCATGACAATGTATATGGTATACCGCTTGTCAACAAAAAGGTCCCTGGTCTCATGAAGGATGAGAACAACGGGGCCATAATGACCGAATTCGTTGGACTTAGATCGAAAATGTATGCGACGCGAGTTGAGGGGAAGAAAGATGTTAAAAAAGCGAAAGGTGTAAAGAGTAATGTTGTTGTGAGAACCATACAATTTGAAGATTATGTGAAGTGTCTCGATGAGCAGATTGAAATGAAGCGTTGCCAATCATCGATTCGATCGACACTACATAATGTCTATACCATAACAGAGACAAAAATCGCTCTAAGTCCACACGATGACAAGCGGTATATTATACCTGGAACGGTAGACACGTTGCCATGGGGTCATTACAGTATTCCCAAATGTTCGGAAGCAATGGAAACGTAGAGAATTGTAAACCAAGAGCGCGTACGTATGTATATGAGAGAGAGAGAGAGAACATTTTTTTCAATATTTGTACATTTGATGTGAAATAAAAAGAATCTTTTTGTGAAACTCATCGATGACAAGCGGTATATTATACCTAGAACGGTAGACACGTTATCATGGGGTCATTACAGTATTCCCAAATGTTCGGAAGCAATGGAAACGTGGAGAATTGTAAACCAAGAGCGCGTACGTATATGTATGAGAAAGAGAGAGAGAGAACATTTTTCTTCAATATTTGTACATTTGATGTGAAATAAAAAGAATCTTTTTTGTGAAACTCATTGTGTCCATCCTTTTTTTCCTTCTACCTGCTTTCCAGGGCTATGCAGAGACCTGCTTGGATATGTCGGGAGGGTTATAAAAATAAACCAGACTTTTTTTTTTTCGTCTTCTTTATTGTTCACAAATCATCCTTACTTATCCAACTATTATGTGTATTGTCGAAACCTAGCCATTTCACAAGCAACTGACTACCACGCTTCTTCAAGACTTTTTCAATGAGATATATGTCGGGATATTTAACTCGAAGTAACTCTTGTTCGTAGAAGCTACCTGCAATGGGCTCATCTTGATGATCTTTTATGTTGTATGTAACAGGGGTAGTTTTTCTTACTCGATATATTGTGAAAATTTCCGTTGTCCAGTTTGCTGTATAACCTTTCTCAAATACATTCTTAAATTTACTAATGCGTACTTTATCGCCGATTTTAAATTTCGCCAGTTTTCCTACCTCAGTTCTATTGAAAACATCACGTAGTATTTGTTTTTCATTCGTAACATTAACATTTTTCGGCTTCATCTTAATGGTATGATGTATAGTATCATTATATTTAGTAATTAACATATCGAGAATATCGATCCATTTCCAGTTCCCGCGAAAACTGAATTGAATCCACATTTTATTCTTAAGTGTACGATTGAAGCGCTCACAAATTGATGCTTTTAAATTGCTATATGTAGAATACAAGTGTATATTATTCTTTTTCATCAAAGCCTTAAAGTCTGTATTATAAAACTCTTTTCCTCGATCGACGTGAAGGTTTTTCGGTATGCGTCCTTTGCTGAGAATTGACTCCATTGCAGCGGTGACATCTTTCCCACTCTTACTCTTCAATGGTTTGGCCCAAGCGAATTTCGAAAATATATCGATGACGGTGAGGAGAAATTTATGCTTGGAGTTGTGTTGTGCATATGCAGACATATCTACAAGATCAGCTTGCCACGTCTCATCCAGGCCACGTATATCCACATGTCGACGTGGATAGTTTCGCCGAGCTGGCTTATGCAACTCCTCCACCACAGCACGTTTCTTTTCACTCATTATTTCTCCCCCGCAACGCTTTTCATCATAGATTGAAGATAGTTGTTTGAAGGTTTTTTCCGCTTCTCACCGATTTTGACATCTTTTAAAAGTCTGACGTCACCGTTGAGATCCTTGATCGCACTTTTCAAATTGTCTATTTCAGCACGGAGGTTGGTGAGATCAACTTTTACACGCTTTTCAAGAGCCGTTATATTCGATTCAAAAAATTGTTTCGTTGAATCACGTAGTAAGACCGTGTTATGATTAGTCCCACCGATAAACGAACGGAGGTTTACAGCATCATCATCTTTTATCGGCGAACCAACATTGACCAGCCGTTTTCCTTCCAAATCATAATCACCGTCTGCTGTAGTCTTAAATCCAGCACCTGGTTTACCGGGAGGACCCGCACCACCTCTATTCAATTGGCGTCCGAACACATCGACGGTCATGTTGTGAATGCGTGAAAAAAAAGAGCTCGCACATGTTAATAAATGATTTTAGCTTCACGTAATTCCTCAATAATTGATATAATCTCGTTGGAATGGGAGGAGTTCCCGGCAGCTTGTGATGCGAGTAGTAGACGAAGACGATCCACTAGTTCATTCGGATCATCCCAATAAACATAGTCGAAAGAGGTATTTTTTCGTGCCACCTTATACGTGGGCACACCACCACCACCACCTTTATGCCCGCCATTTTGCTCCAGTATTTTCGATATATAATTTTTAAATTTATAAGATTTATCATGGCGTATTGCACCATTACGTTTATAATATTTTCTATGAACATTCGTAGCAATAACAATTTTCGAGTAATCCTCCAAATCGTTTGGTGTTACATTTTTCAACTCAGGCTCTTTTTTGAACAACAACTCAACCAAGCCAATACGTTTCGAATACTTTTTGTCTCCAACATGAATATGATCATCTGCGAACTGAATCGGTGAGTTACCGATCATTAATTTATCATTTGCAAGATTTCGTACTCCATACATGACATCCAGTCTTGTTTTTTTATTGCTACGCAGCAGTCCCAGATATTCATGTATTAAAGCATTGGCATCTTCAGATGATTCGTCGTCATCGTCGTCGTCGTCAGCTAAGGAGTCTGCATAGTTATCAGCATCAGCTAAGGGCTCTGCATCACCTTCAATTGCTTCACGCCAAATATCATTAGAAGAAATGTCATGGAGCGCGCTGTTTTCTTCATCCTTCTCCTCCTCCTCCCTCTTGATATTCACTTTTTCATCCTTAATTTCATGCTTCAGATTTTTGTTATATGAAACCAGCTTCTCTAACGGTCCAACGATCGGTTTAAACACATCTTGCATTTTCTGCTGTGCAGTATCGCGACCACTTTTTAACTTTCGATGTTTTCGTCTAATCGCATCACTCGCCTTGGCAAGTTCACACAATACATCCTTTTCTCTCAAAAGTTCTTTGCTCTTCATGTTGACGCAAGCAAGTTAGACTTAAGACTGTCTCTCATACCACAATGAGCAATCATTTATTATCAATAGTTAGGAAAGAATCGAATCCTCTTCTATATCTACCGGCATTCAATTCACTGTCCTTGTCAATCGTAATAAATCCATACTTGTCCAACTTCCAACATTTTACACACATGTTTTTGAAGTATGTATAAGTCATATCCGTATTCACATGGTCATTATACACATGTTTAAGGTTCATATCATCCTGTTTAAATAGCACTACAAAATTTGCATTGTCTCTCACGAGATGTTTCGGAATACGAGTGTATGTTTGACAAAGATAAAAACTGTCTACAATCTCGTGTCGTCCCATGGAAAAAAACGCTCTCACATTATCCTGTTTTTCACATGCTATATCGTCGAAGATGAATATGGAATTTGGACGGGCATCACTTGGTGTGATAACTTGTTCATGCTCATTGAATGGAAAATATTCAACTCCTTCCACCGGTCGAAGTAATTGCTCGAGCAGTCTATATTTTGGCTGCTTCAGCGATTTAGAGTAGAGATATATGTTCTCAAATCTCAAACCATTTGGATGTATTAGCAGCGTGAGTAAAGCATTAGTTTTTCCACAATTCGATGGACCACAAAACACGGCACGAATACTGTCAGGTAGTATATTCCCATGACGCTTATTTTTCGTTACACCACGACCACCACCACCATCGATAAATTCATCGAAGTTTATTATGGGGAGTTGACCACCTTGTTTCTTCGACACCATCTCTCATATGACTGATCGGAAAAATCGTATAAATGCGACTTTATAATGCGAATAATGTTCAGTCGAGTTGTAGCCGCCGGTGATGATTGTGCACGATAAACCGGGTAAAGGTTTAGTCAACAGTGTACTCAATAATCTCCCCGTGGAATTACATCTACCTGGCTACCAATATTGCGGACCTGGTACAAAATTGGTTAAACGTCTTGCCCGTGGTGATCCTGGCATAAACCCATTGGACGCTGCTTGCAAAGAGCATGATATTGCATATTCGAAAAATCGCGATAATCTAGAAGCGAGACATTTAGCGGATAAAGTGTTAGCTGAACAAGCCTGGCAACGTGTAACCTCAAAAGACGCTAGTCTTGGTGAGAGAGCAAGTGCTTGGGCTGTGACAAACATTATGAAGGCAAAAAGGAAGTTTGGTTTGGGTATGAAGAGAGCAGTGAGAAAGCCGCAGAAGAGTGTTTGCCTGAAAAAGGTCATCAGTGCTGCGAGGAAAGCGATGATTCATATTGATGACCCTCGTAAAGTTGTCATGTCAGCATTAAAAGGTGCGCGTGCCAGTGTAAAAGGCGTTAAAGTACGCACACCTCGAATTCTACCTGTCCCCCGAAAAACCGGTGGTTTATTGCCTTTTCTCATACCCCTCTTCGCCGGTCTTAGCGCCGTTGGTGCATTGTCTGGTGGAAGTGCGGCAATAGCCAGCGCTGTAAATGCTGCTCAAGCGGCCAAAAGGGAATTGGATGAAAATAAGCGACATAACCAAACAATTGAGGCCATTGCTTTGGGTAAAGGTTTACACTTGAAACCGTACAAGCAGGGTCTGGGTCTTCACATCGGGCCAAAAAACGTATAATTACGCTACCGCATCAACCTCTCACCGACGCCGATCTGCTGAAGTATGCTAAAGTCATGAAAATTCGACATTTTCGTGGGGTTTTCATGCGTGATACTTTACCTGCAAGCGGACCCCTCAAGCAAGAATCAGCAATTGTGAATTTGGATGATAATATAGGCCCTGGCACACACTGGGTTGCATATAAAAAGATTGACGAAAAAGTCATATACTTTGACAGTTTCGGCAATCTCCCACCTCCACCTGAACTCCTGAATTATCTCAATGTTGGTAGCGTTAAATATAATTATAAAAAGTATCAAGAATATGATACAATAATATGTGGACATTTATGTTTAAAGTTTTTATGCGGTCAGTTGAATCGTCGAGCCAAATATGTGCTATATAAATGAGGACTATAGAGTTATGTGTTTAGTTCTTTGCAAGCATCATGGATGATAGTTTAACGATCACCGTATCTGGATCTTCATCTGTTCTCGAGGCACAATTCTTCCCCCCCATTGAATTATCGCCCGATAAAAATTATACTCTCGGACTTGTTGAGCTGCTCACATTTAATTCAATTCCCAATATTGATATTGGCTGTAATGAATTTCATGTTGGAACGCAAGTGTTGACCATACCAACGGGGAGTTATGAAATAGAGGATATTGAAAAATATTTGCAAGCTGAATTGACACGTAAAAACATAAAAATTCAGCTCAAACCGAATAATAATACACTGCGTAGTGAAATCGAATGTAATCAGCCTATTCGTTTCACATCGAACAACTCGATTGGACCTCTGCTAGGCTTTGCATCAGGCCTATTGGAAGCTAATAAAAGACATGTGTCTGATCTGCCGGTATCCATTCTTAAAGTGAACGCCATACGAGTCGAGTGTAACATAACCACCGGCGCATACATCAACGGGCGAAAAGTACATACAATTCACGAAATTTTCCCATCTGTGCCGGCGGGCTACAAAATCATCGAAGTACCATCGAGCGTCATTTATCTACCAATCACGACTCACCGAATCGACAACATACAACTCCGTATTGTGGATCAAGACGGTGATTTAATAAATTTCCGTGGCGAAGTTATCACCATACGACTTCATATAAAATCTCGATGGGCATAGTCTACAATCGTAATATTAATAAGGCAGCATGGGATCGCGAAACCAGTCGTCGATCAACGCTCAAAGCGCTAACACCGCAAAACCTGCTACTATTGAAGAGTTTGGGACTCAAGATTCGTGGAGTTCGCGTGTGAGAAATTATTTACTTTGTACGTTGTGCATCTGTTACGCGCAATGGAGGAAGAAATCGTAAACATTCAGACACCCATTATCTTCGATGAATCCATCATACATTATGAGGTTCATGCTCATCAACCATACGCATCGTCAACATATAACAACAGTGATGAAATACGTATTTCAATTCAGCATCAAGATTTATCAATCCTACCGAGCAAAAGTTCAATTCACATTTGTGGAAAACTGACAAAGGACGATGGTACAGCGTTAAATGCAACGAGTCTCGTCAACAATGCCATATGTCATTTATTCGAAGAAGTACGCTATGAACTTAATGCAATAGAAATTGATCGTAATAAGAATCCGGGTGTTACGTCTCTCATTAAGGGATATACATCTCTTACACCTGCCAAGAGCTCGATGCTTGAAAACACTAGTTGGCTCGATGTTGAAGAAACAAAACAAATCGTGGATGCAGCGGGTAACTTTGATGTATGCGTACCGTTGAGTATGCTGCTGGGCTTTGCTGAAGATTACCGAAAAATGATGGTGAATGCGAAGCATGAATTGATTTTGACCAGATCGCGCACTGATGACAATGCGATAATACAAACAGCCGCTGAAAATTATAGGCTCACATTACAGAAAATCGAATGGCTTGTACCATACGTTACCGTGGCGGATCAACGCAAAATTCAACTTTTAAAGTTTATCGCCAAAGACACACCAATTTCCATGAGTTTTCGTACGTGGGAATTGTATGAATATCCATTGTTGCCCATCACCTCTAAACATGTGTGGTCCGTCAAAACTTCAACACAGCTGGAAAAACCACGATATGTAATTCTTGCATTTCAAACGGGACGAAAAAATAATAAGACAAAGAATGTGAGTTGTTTCGATCATTGTGACGTGACCGATGTGAAACTATACTTAAATGTTATAACAATGTTATCCATATGGCAACATGAATCTGAATATACAGCAAAATCAGTATGCATTACTCTACGACATGTATACAAACTTTCAATCTATGTACTACAATAAGGAGGCTGAACCATGGCTGAACAAAAAGGAATTTTTACAATATGCACCTCTCGTTGTGATTGATTGCTCGAAACAAAATGATTCTCTCAAGTCTGGACCTGTGGATGTACGTCTCGAATTTGAAATGAAAATGAATGTACCTGCGCAGACATGTGCATACTGCCTCATTCTACATGATCGTATTGTAGAGTATAATCCCTTGAGTGGTGGGGTGAAAAAATTGGTATAAAATGGCTGAAGTGACCACACTGGACATCAGTCGAGATGGAGTTTATCGTTGATCTACAAGGTTTCAAGGGGCCCATGAACGAGTTTATCCTCAAAGAAATTTCAATTATTCGAGCAGATGTGAAAAACGCTGAACCTCTAACGCTCTTCTTCGAACCACCATACGCATGGGACACGCTACCAGCAAAATATCGAACCATGAATAAATGGTTGCAACGTAATTTCCATGGAATATCATGGGACTATGGTCTTATACCATACGACGCAGCGAAACCTATAATTCAAGCAATTTCACAACACGCTCGCACCATTTTTGTGAAAGGCTGTGAAAAATCTTCGTGGTTAGCGAGCTTCTTGGATTTGTCAACGGAGATTGTTGATTTGGAGACTCTGGATTGCCCATCGTTGAAGAAATTATTAAAAACTACATCGAATTGCCCCCACCACCATACCAACGAATTGAAATTCAACTGTGCAACGATGAATGTAAAAGCTTTGAAAAGCTGGTTATATGTATACCATGCCTTATGTAAACGAGGGATCTTTGAATAAAGAAAACATTTTTTGAAATGGTTTTTCTAATTTATTTATACAAAATTTCGTCCTCCTCCTCCTCCTCCTTCACATTACAGAGATTTTTATATATTTTTTATTCACGTTGAAATTTCATGAAACTCGACGCCGTTCCAATCTCCGCCGATGTATTTCATAATGAGTTTTCCAGTATGAGCAGCTTCCAATAGTTTTTCATACGCCTCAGGATCTTGTTCAAATGCCTTGACAACTCGGGGTGGCAGGAAGACGGTGAATTCACTCTGCACTTCCACGACGTATCTTGGGCCGTACTTAGTCTTTGCCGATCGAATATCAGAGATTCCATAGTCACCGTTGACTTCAAGATCTTTTAGTTTTTTCGTGGGCAGATACTCGGACCGCTTAGTAATGTCGTTGATGCCAGAGAACGCCATCGTTGTCGAATGTGGAAGTTTTAAGAGATTTTTCAAAAATCACGACTTTTACGAAGCTTGTAGAGCTGTGAATTGATGCTGATCTCTTCCATGCTCGACTATTTGTACCATCCATCCCTTCCATAAGTCCAATCCCCTTCCACTTCCCGGAAAAATTAGTTCAATCATGTATTATGCAGCCTCATACAGGTTTGAACATGTCGCCACCTGCATCTTTGACAGCTGCTTCTTCGAACAATGCACATTCCGCAATAGCAGATTCTTTCCCACGCATTTTCCGAAGATCTATTCTTGTCGAACAATGGATCCACGTTTCTTGATTTGCACACCCGCATTCGAGACAGGTTTAAACATGTTCAATGCCATTGCAACACTCTCTGCAGTTACGACGTTGGGGTACGGGGCCATCGATGTGATCCCCCGTCGATGGTGTGTTCCAATGTTCGTAACATCGTCTATATGATATAATCTCACTATCAGATTGATAATATTCTGGTAAACGATCCCACAAATAATCGGTAAATTCACTGAAGTACTGTTTAAATATTGTTGGCGATATAATTCGTAGCTCCTCCGTCGTCATTTCTCGCGGATTCTTCGTACGTCGAATTGCATATATATTCACCAATTCTTCCATTTCAAAACACTTTTCACAATCTCGACGCATAGGTCCAACAGCATCAACATGAGTCAGTTCCCATGGTGGATTAAAATGATCATCACACTCATGATATGATTGTATCTCACTATCACACTGTAAATGCTCTGGTAAACGATCCCACAATGAAGTTATACAGTAGCTAAAATATTTTAAAAGTAAAGCCTTGGGAATCGATTCGAGTTCATTTTTCATCAATGTCCAGGGGTCTTTCGACGGGTGGATTGCATACAAGCTTGCGCATCTATCCATGTCGTCGTCTACTTTCAGAATAAACATTTAACTCTCAATCTTATAAGTTTATCCACTTTTTCAAACTAAAATTATTTAAAAATAATCATACATCTCTCACACTCACTATACCCCGCATTTCCCCTACCCTCGCCCCACCCATACAGCATCAACGCAAGACTGTACATAACGCAAAAAAATATGGACTAGCAGGTAGGAGATTTATCTTTTGTTAAAATTCTACTAATGCACCGTTTTAAGCAAACAATGACTCAATGGAGGTCAGGTGTGATCGTCACCTGCAAGTTTTGAAGTATGGGCGACTTTAAAAATCTCCATCCCTTCTTGCGCCTCGTGAGAAATGTCTCTACAGGTTAAAATATATGCAACACCGGACACATAACTCTGTCATTGAGCGAGTGCATCTTTGTAAAGATTTCTAGTTCGATGTGGAATTTTTTCAAAGTTGGGGGAAGGGCAGGTGCATTTTCAAAAGAAATCTCATGGCCAGAGTGTAAAAATATGTAACACGGAATATATAAATCTCTCATTAATGTGATGTTCTGCATCAAGGATTTCAATAATTAATAGCCCTTTTCTTCTCAAGTGACTTTTCTCAAAAAGAAACTCCGTTCAATCTGATGATCGCGGGAAACATCAATCTGTCATTCGAGGGGGCATCTTATCTCACGAAATCTTTTTGACCTGGAAATATCATTTGTCTATGCAATGCCGCAAAAGATTAAACAGGACCGCTGCATCCCCACTCCCCTCCACTTCCTCACTACCCTGAGAACCTTCCCCCTCCGCATACCATGCAGCCCCGCAACGGTCCCCGCACTCCCCCATTTCCGAACCCCCCTGAGAGCCCCTTGGGTTAGAACTGGCATAGCCTTACTACTCACGCACACACGCACGCACGCGCACGCACGCACGCGCACACACACACACACACACACACACACACACACGCGCGCGCGCGCGCGCGCGCGCACACACGCACGCACGCACGCGCACACACGCACACACGCACGCGCGCGCGCACACACACACACACACACACGCGCGCGCGCGCACACACACGCGCGCACACACACACGCGCGCACACACACACGCACACGCACACACACACACACACGCGCACACACGCACGCGCACGCGCACGCGCACGCGCACGCGCACGCGCACGCGCACACGCACACGCACACGCACACGCACACGCACACGCACGCGCACACGCACGCGCACACGCACACGCACACGCACACGCACACGCACACGCACGCGCACGCGCACACGCACGCGCACGCGCACGCGCACACGCACGCGCACGCGCACGCACACACACACACACACACACACACACACACACACACACACACTTTCAGGACTCCTAAACCTTTTAAAACTCCTTGCTCTCCTAGACCTCATTTTCTTTTTATTTTTGATTTGTTTCATGTTTGAAGGCTTCCCCCTCCTTAATTTTGCATGGAATATCAATTACTATCGTTGAAAAACATTTCAAAATAATTTGGAACGATTTATCGGAGAAGCCGCGATTGTAAATATTTACCTAAAAACTGTACTCACGCGTTTATACAAGCTAAAACAGCCATTGTTTTCTAAATAAAACTACTCTTTTTTTTCTTCAGGATCTTTTTAAATTGCAGCTTAACTATTTTGTATTAGTTATCTTTTCCTTCACTGGAAACTTATTTTTCTATGAAATCTACTAAAAATATAAGAAAAAGAAATGGAAAATAGATGTTTTTTAAGATTTGAGTCGCAAATTTATGAAAATCGTAAGTTATAAAAAAATCAAAGCTTATTATCTCGAGAAATATCAAAAATAGCAAAAATCCCCTCCCGGGGAAAAAAAACTTGGACAAGTACATTGGTGGTCCCTCGTTTCCCTATGATATCACAAAAAGTCCAAAACCCCACTTAAATTTTTTTTTTTTAATGTTTACTAATTTTATTCATATTCCGGAGGGAAACCAACCATATTATAGATCACGAAATAACCGGCCAAAAAACCAGACTTCACAATAATTGTCACTTTGAATTTATTTCCACAGAACAAAACAAGAATCAAAACATTAAAAAATCAGAATTATCAAGATGAGAAAAACACCACTTATAATTGGTGTGTAAGAAGTATCAATAGTCTAGAAAAAAATGAAGAAAGATCGACATCTGAGTTACGTGCAGCAGTAAAATTTATGATATCAGTACTAGGGCAAGTATTTCTTTGATGACTGAGAAGATATCAATATGGACGTACCGGCAACGTAGGGCATGCAGTTGGTGCATTGCTTCTGGGATCTCCTAAGTCGAATAGCTACTTTTGTTTTGGCTATGGCGTGACCAATGTTGCCAAATAGTATTTACTTACATGACCTAATGAAACAACATTGCCTGCGCCGTGGCTAAAATAACGAAAAACAAGCAGGAACAGGAAGTTTCGTATAAGATCCCGTGCTTTTGTAATGTTAAAAAAAAACATTAATTTATGTCTGTACATGATAGCACAGTTTTGTTTGATTGGTAATAATTTGATGAACGTTCACCACCGTACGTTGAGCGTATACGCACAGAGTACTTGTCCGGCCCATAACTTTTTATTAAAATTGCTCATTCAAGTGAAAATCAAACTGGAGGTGCTTTTCGTTGCATGCGTTACTTTTCGCCGTCAGAAATTTACAAGAAAATCAATTCTTCTGCGAATTTCAGAATGGCCTTGTATCATAAACAACATTCGACGTCTATTCAATCGGAATAAAATGGTGTTCGTAGTCATCATAAAATTACATTAACATAAGGTGCAGTCAATTATGAAATTTCTGAAGATACGACTCATTGTCAGTAAACTATTGCCAGCAATGTAGCGTATCATACTTTCGAAAACTATTATTGCCAGCAACGAAAGATATTATATTTTGGAAAGCTACTATTTATTAGTAGAAGATCTAAGTAACCACTGGTTAATGGTCAAAAGATCAATGTGGGCTCTGAATGCACCGTGAAATTTGTATCTAAAGTTTTAAGATCACGCAAATTTCACACAAAATAATCGCCCTCCGTTCGTTTCATTTTGATGTTCTTGGGCGCCAACTATCAAAATAGCCCTTTATGTTTTGAAAAAGAGAATTTAAACCATTATGCGGGATTAATCATAAAAAATAAAAATTAAATAAGATATTACCAATAATGAAAAAGTGCGTATTTATGAACCTTGACTTTTGAGAGAGACCACTGATTTTTACTGGAATGAGCAATTTTAATAAAAAGTTATGGGCCGGACAAGTACTCTGTGCGTATACGCTCAACGTACGGTGGTGAACGTTCATCAAATTATTACCAATCAAACAAAACTGTGCTATCATGTACAGACATAAATTAATGTTTTTTTTTTAACATTACAAAAGCACGGGATCTTATACGAAACTTCTGTTCCTGCTTGTTTTTCGTTATTTTAGCCACGGCGGAGGCAATGTTGTTTCATTAGGTCATGTAAGTAAATACTATTTAGCAACATTGGTCACGCCATAGCCAAAACAAAAGTAGCTATTCGACTTAGGAGATCCCAGAAGCAATGCACCAACTGCATGCCCTACGTTGCCGGTACGTCCATATTGATATATTCTCAGTCATCAAAGAAATACTTGTCCTAGTGCTGATATCATAAATTTTACTGCTGCACGTAACTTAGATGTCGATCTTTCTTCATTTTTTTCTAGACTATTGATACTTCTTACACACCAATTATAAGTGGTGTTTTTCTCATCTTGATAATTCTGATTTTTTAATGTTTTGATTCTTGTTTTGTTCTGTGGAAATAAATTCAAAGTGACAATTATTGTGAAGTCTGGTTTTTTGGCCGGTTATTTCGTGATCTATAATATGGTTGGTTTCCCTCCGGAATATGAATAAAATTAGTAAACATTAAAAAAAAAAAAATTTAAGTGGGGTTTTGGACTTTTTGTGATATCATAGGGAAACGAGGGACCACCAATGTACTTGTCCAAGTTTTTTTTCCCCGGGAGGGGATTTTTGCTATTTGATATCACTTCTTTTTTCTATAATATTTTCATATATTTCGCTTTATATAAACTCCAATAGAGCCTATATATAACAAAAAAACTTACAACGTGTCTACATCATTACATCATCGACTTATTTCAATGTCAGGAATCAGTATTGCTCATACTACTAATTCGACATAAAAGAATGAGACAGATTTTCTATCATAAATTTCTTGTTATTCAGGTTGTTTAAATATAGGAGCGTTTCGTTCCAGTGATAAGAAAAAAAGTTATGTTTTCAAAAGAGTTAACTATAGAATCGAAGTGTTTTCTCGAGATGTTAGTAATTCGTTGATAAGTTATTATTTGATTATAGCTTGGCAGGAAGGTGTTCTAGAAGAGACCTCAAATACCAATTTTTCCCCAGGGCGAAAATTCAGAAAATTAAATACTTTATCATTAGCTTTCAAGTTGCGTATTAGAATAAGGCATTCAGGGGCGAAAAGGCAGCGAGGATATTAGCAATTTCGATCTAAGCTATAAATAGATAATTATATTTAACTTTACTATCAGGAGCCTCAGAATTATTATTCTTTCAAAGATGAAATGACGGAAGAATATGATGCATCATCCTTGACTTACAAATTATTTTATAAAACATAGAAAAAAATTAGATTGAGAAAAAATTCGGCCGAAGTACTTGACAAATGTTTTTTCACTTAATTTACATAATGTATCGGTCATGGTGACAACCTCGCCAAGTACTTCGGCCGAAATTCTTTTTCATCTAATTTTTTTTCGTTTGCAATCTTTTTTTGCTTCGGACCCTTATTGATACATAGTTTTTATTTTCATTCTGGTTGGTAAAACAACTGCATTTTCGAACTTGATTCTTTTCTCTATCAACATTCAACATTATTTGAAGATTTTTTCACACGATAGAGCCTCCCGTACTGGGCACATATATTTTGGTATAGCTCAATTTATTTTATAAATTTTTGCGAAACCCAACTTTAGCTTTTCGCGAGGATTAACTCATTTTGTTTTGTGTGATTTGAATTTATTTGATACATTTTTTGAGAGTGGTCACTTTTCTTACTTTTTGATAGGGTTTGATTTTCTCAGGGATTTTTGCGAGAACAGGTTTTTGCAGTGTATGTATATTCGTGGAAAAATATGGGAACGGCGGTCAACAAATGTACTTGTCCAGGTTTCTTCCGCGAGGGGGATTTTTATGCGTGATATGATTCGTTTTTTCTCTTTCTTTTCAAACATCTCGCTTTATATAGATTAAAAAAAGGTTATATTGGGAAATTATCGCTTTTTCATTTCCAAACCCTGACCCCTTCTACTTCGAGTCAGGTTTTTTCCCCATGAAATAAAGGGGCACGTGTTTTGGAATTTTCAATTTGGCATTTTTTTTATTCTCGAGCCAGTCAAATTTTTTTGACATTTCGATTTACCTTTCTGGAATCAGGCTAAAATAAGTCGGGAACTGGGAGTCTGATACAAAAATTTACAAAGCTTTTGAGAGCAAGATTAGAAGAGTCAGAACTTTTCCATAGAATTTGTAGCTATTTGAATTTGTGTTTATCAAAGAAACATATTAAATAGCAGTATCTCCTTGTTATATTTGTAGATTTGTGGTAAAAAATATTACGCTTATTTCAGCTTGTTGATAAAAATGGGGCGATTTTTTTCGAAATTTTACATTTTTGATTAATGATGAAATAAAAAACCCGTTTCATGTATGTTTAGAGAAAACATCGAATCTATTGTGAAAAAAGTTCACGCATTTTTTCATTCTTATTTTTATTAACAAGGTGGAATCATGATTATTTTTCAATACCATTGAAGAAGTTACTACCATGGAAATAAAAAGTTACAACTATTTCAATATTCTCATTGAATATAGAAAAGTTCAAATAGTATGTTATGGGAACTCCAAAACAATATATTGAACAAACCAAAGCGACTGTAGAGGAAAGCGTTTAGAATAAAACTTTTTCAATTTATTATGCTATAATCAGAGCTAAAAAGTGGAAATACTTAGCACACAAGACATGTCTCCTCTTCACAAAAAGGTCAAAATTTGTAGATATCGGCTACATTCCAATGATACAAATTTTGAAACTATCAGAAGAAGAGCACCCGAAGACTTTCTGAAACAACTTTTTAAATTTATTATGCTATAACTAAAGTGGAAAAGTGAAAAAACATAGTGCACTTTAAGCCCAACAAAGTTCAGAAAATTTGGATGTATCTATTGCGTTCTGAGGACAGAAATTTTAATCCCATCCAAAAATGAGCAGCCGAAGACTTTTTGTAATAAATTTTTCAATTCATAATGCCACAATCAGAGACAAAAAGTGGAAATACTTGGCGCTTCACAAAATGTTAAAAGT
Organism: Rhimphoctona megacephalus; assembly: GCA_963989365.1. Taxonomy (NCBI): domain Eukaryota; kingdom Metazoa; phylum Arthropoda; class Insecta; order Hymenoptera; family Ichneumonidae; genus Rhimphoctona; species Rhimphoctona megacephalus. The sequence continues at coordinate 125,017 of OZ022423.1, forward strand.
TTGTAGGTATCGGCTACATTCCCATGATACAAATTTTGATGCAAATTTTGATATTTATAACAATAATGGCCGTGAAAGCCTTAAAACTAGAACTTACAGATATTTTAATATTATCTTTGAATTTTGAAAAGTTCAGAAAGTATGTTGTGGATATTTTAAAACAATAAATTCAACAAAGCGGGCAAACTTATATCAGTACTGTGCCCAAGAAAATGGATCGAGTTGAGTTGTACCAGTTGCATTATCTTCGTGCAAATTTTCGTACCATCACAACCAGAGCATCCGTAGAGCAAATCTTTTTGAAAATATTTTTCAATTCGTTATGCCACAATAGCAGCCAAAAAGTAGAAATACTGAGCACACATGTTGCCCCAGGAAATTTCCAAAGTTTGTAAGTATACGGTGCGTTCCAATGAAACATATTTTTATACTTCCAGATAAAAGGAACCAAAGACCTTCTAACAATTTTTTGAATTAATCATGCCACAACTCAAGCATACCACACATTGGGCTCAATAAAGTTTATGAATTTTGTATGTAGCCATTACTTTTCGAAGCCAAATTGTAATCCCATCCAAAAATGAGCAACCGGAGAATTTTCATAATAAAATGTTCAAGTCCTAATAATGCCACTATTCCAGCAAAAAAGTGGAAATATTAGGCACACTTGTTACTTCACAGATATTTCAAAGTCTGTACGTATCTGTTGCAATTCAATGATACAAATTTTGATAATATCAGTAAAAACACATCAGAAGACTTCGTAAAACAATTTTTCAAAATTTATTGTGCTACAACTAAAGTCCGGAAGTGAAAAAATATAGCTCAATTGAGCCGAATGAAATTCTGAAATTTTGCATATATTCATGGCGTTCCGAAGACAATAATTTTGATCCCATTGACAAATGAGCAACCACAGAATTTTCATAACAAAATTTTAAATTCTTAATGCCACAATCGAAGCCAAAACGTGGAAATATTTGTACATTTGTTACTTTACAGAATTTCCAACGTCTGTAGGTATCCGTTGCAATCCAATGATACAAATTTTGATAATATCAGTAAAAAACATCAGAAGACTTCCTGAAACAATTTTTCAAAATTCATAATGCTACAACTAAATTAGGGAATTTAAAAAATGTAGCGCACATTGGGCCCAACAAAATTCTGAAATTTTGCATGTATGCATGGCATTCTGAATCCAGCAATTCTTAACCCATCGACAAATGAGCAAAAGGGAAAATACTTGGCACATTTGTCGCTTCACAGAATTTTCAAAGGCTGTAGGTATCCATTGCAATTCAATTATACAAATTTTGATCATATCAGTAAAAGCACATCGAAAGACTTCCTGAAACAATTTTTCAAAATTCATAATGTTACAACTAAAGTGGTGAAGTGAAAAAATAGAGTGCATATTGAGCCATACAAAATTCTGAAATTTTGCATATATTCATGGCATTCCGAAGACAATAATTTTGATTCCATCGACAAATGAGCAACCGAAGAATTTTCATAACAAAAGTTCAATTCATAATGCTAAAATCGGAGGCAAAAAGTAGAAGTATTTGGTACATTTGTCGCTTCACACAATTTCCGAAGTTTGTAGGCATTCGTTGCAATCCAAAGATATAAATTTTGATAATGTCAGAAAAAACACATCGGAAGGCTTTCTGAAACAGTTTTTTAAAATTCATTATGCTACAACTAAAGCGGGGATGTGAAAAAATGTAGAGCATATTGAGCCAAACAAAATTCTGAAATTTTGCATATATTCATGGTGTTCCGAAGACAATATTTTTGATCCCATTGACAAATGAGCAACCAAAGAATTTTCATAACAAAATGTTCAATTCATAATGCTACAATCGGAGCCAAAAAGTGGAAATACTTGGTACATTTGTCGCTTCACAGAATTTTCAGAGTCTATAGGCATTCATTGCAATCCAAAGATACAAATTTTGATAGGATATGGAGTATATACCGCCATAGCCTTTTGACGTAAAGATATATTATACGAGCCATTTTGACATAAAGATATATCATTACTTACTACGGTTATCATCCAGAGGCATCCATATATATCCACATGCAGGTTGACAGTGTATTTGACTATTAATTCATCAAACGCGAGATGATTCTACACCATATTTTGGATAGAAAAACGACGTCGAAAATCTTTTGAAATGGATCAACAATTATCATGCAAGGAACATTTCATGATGTACAAATCTTATTATGGCAAGCGAGGAACATTTTATAATAAAGAGGAAAGGGACCAATAAAATAAATTGTCAACGGTGTTGAGTTAAAAAAAATATTTATTAAACACTGCTCAAAACTCGACATGATAATAACAAACTTTGCCATATACATTTTTTTGACACTCATTATTAGTTTTATAGAGTTTCTTTTCCAAATTTACATCGATTCACACCAATCACGATTAACAGTTCAACGTATACCATTTCATAGTTATCAAAGAATCGAAAAGAATGATTTCTCAAGAAATCTTATACGAGGAACATTTAATCGCGAAAGAGAAATTCCGTCGTAGAGTTAAGTGTGGAAAATAAAAACTGCAGGGTTAACAATAATAAAAAAATGCATATTCATTTCAGCACTGTTCGAAAGTTGATTAAAAGCACTTCACTATTTTCACACCATCACTTTCTTATTATTACTGTAACCAAGAGTCGATCGAACCTAACCACGATATTTATAACCTCACAAATGTTCGTGAAAAAACATTCATATTTTCAATACTGTTTAAGCCACGAGATTCTAATTAGTCGCGATCGAAAGGGGGAAAAAAATAAAAAATACGTGAATTTGATGAAACTCTAAATTGCTGTCATTGAATTTATATTAAAGAAATCATTTTTGATCGTACGCGTACGATCTAAAATTATTTCGCGATCTGTGAATAAATTTATTCATAGATCGCGAAATAATATTTTTCCCGAATTTATCCACAACAGGACCCGCGTAAGCACTGCTCACTTCGAAAATTCCGTTCAGACTTTCCGCGGTATGGGTACTTCGAACTATTTATTTATTCACAGATCGCGAAATATTTTTTTTCCCGAATTTTTCCACAAACACGTCTCGCGTATAAGCACTTATTCTCACTTCGAAAACTCCGTTCAGACTTTGCGTGGTATAGGTAGAGAAAGATGAAACGGAATGGCCAATCACAAGCTCGGAAGGCGTCAAGAGGCATTTCATTGTGTCGTATACAGACAAGCCAATACTTCGATGTAGCATAATCTTGAGCCTGTGCAGTTTTTTCTCAGCAAATACGGCATCAATCGTGCTGATTTAAGGCTCAATCGAAGTATTTTTTCGTAATAAATCTCCCGTTCAATTTTCAAATCATCATATGCCTCCTGAGCTTCGTAATTAAAGAAAATGAATTTCAGTTTTTACCTCACCACCGTGAATCGTTTTATTCATTGCTCGCACGTCCCGCACTTCGTTGTGTCGAAACTCCATTCAAACTTTCCGCTGTCTCGGTACCGAGAAAAGAGAGAGAACTTTCCGCTGTGTCGGTACCGAGAAAAGAGAGAGAAAAGTGGTTGTGACCAATCGCAGCTCGTTGCTCTCGTCGCCAGAGACCGGCTTTCATGTAAATGGGTTTTGATGGGCATCAAAACGCCTTTGATTGTGTCATATACAGATACGTCGAATCCTTCGATGTGTTAGTATTTTTTACATAATCTTGAGCCTGTGTAAAGTTTTTTCTCAGCAACTACGCCACCGATCATGCTGATTTTGGGCTCAATCGAAAGAGAATTTCTTAATTAGTCTCCACTTAAATTTTCAAGCCATCAAATGACTCCTGTGCTTCGTAAATGAACAAAATGACATGCCAATTTTACCCCCACCACCGCGAATCGTTTTATTCAGAGATAATATAGTCTCGGCGAGCCTCGGGCCAGCAGACGACAGAACTGTCAATGTACTTGTCCCGAGACTCTACCGAGTCTCTTGATAATAGCGATATGGTGCATAGGAGCTTTTTCAAAGAAAATTTAATTTTTACAACTTTGTCATTTACATTTTTCCTGTAGCTTTAGCCATTTATGAAATAACAACGAAAAAACAAGAAATTCAAGACAAAATTGACTTTAGTGACCTGTACTGTCTCACCGGTGTAAGTTACAGTTACGTCGTCATAGGCACTTTTGTAGATCGTTTAATCCTGAGTAATTTGCTTTTTTAAACGTTAAATTAGCATAAAATGCCGTTGACTTATAGAAATTTGAAAGAAAAAAACACTCAAGTTTACGTGTATTTTAAATGGAAAATGTTCACACGCTGAGGGCGAGTACTTAATATTAATATTAAGGGCTCATATTGTAGTGGATTTTTTTTTTTGGTATTTTCAACAAAATTCGGAGCCGGGAGTGAACAAGAAATTAGTCGCGAAAAAGAAGCACCCTGATAAATATCTATCGATAAAAAATTAAACACACGAAGGAAATAATGTTACGAAGGAAGTAATAAATATGACCTCCTCAGAAACTCGACATATCAATGGTGAAAATTCAATTACATTTAAATGAATTACGAAATGTTCAGCCTTGAACAAACGTTGAAGAGAAATATTGATTTTTTACAAAATTTGAAGAAAATTATTACGAGCTCTGTCCGAGTTCTTACGACTACAAAAATAATAGATTGTCGAACAAAGTATAAATATTCAACTTACCTTAATATACGTATATTGAAAAAAGAAAAAAACACTTTAAGAACGGTTAGAAAAAGTGCAAAAATTATCACAGTACACAACACTTTCAGGCAGTATTACGATATCTGTGGCCCCAAGTTTTGACCGTGCAGTCTTTATATTTGGCCCAAAATAAGACTTTTTTCAAGAGCGATAAAAATCGAAATTCGACCTTTAAGGGGGTGAAACGGGGGTTTGAAAGTTGAAGCATTATTATAATATTTGCGGTCCCTAATTCTGACCATGCAGCCTCCATATTTGATCAAAAATAAGACTTTTTTCAAGTATGATGAAAATTGAAATTCGACCTTTAAGGAGATGAGATAGGGTGTTGAAAGTTGAAGCATTATTATAATATTTGTGGTCTCTAAATCTGACCATGCAGCCATCATATTTGACCCAAAATAAGACTTTTTTCAAGCATGATGAAAATCGAAATTCGACCTTTAAGGGGGTGAAACGGGAGTTTCAAAGTTTAAGCATAAAGTTCTGAAACGGTTATTCTGAGGACATCACCCCAATTGACCCGTATATCATCATACTATAAAAACAGTATAATGACCACGTGGAAATAGTAGGGTAGGTTTGAGTCATCTTTGGGTTGTTGTTTGAATAGTTGGACATGTGGAAATAGTAGGGTGGGTTCGGGTCATCTTTGGGTTGTTGTTTGAATAATTGGACATGTGAAAATAATAGGGTGGGTTCGGGTCATCTTTGTGTTGTTGTTTGAATAGCTGGACATGTGGAAATAGTAGGGTGGGTTCGGGTCATCTTTGGGTTGATGTTTGAATAGTTGGACATGTGGAAATAGTAGGGTGTATAGTAAAATAGTAAGAAATTCGACCTTAACGATCGAATTCCGATTTTTATCACTCTTGAAAAAAGTCTTATGTTGAGTCAAATATGAAGAAATATTAGGAAGGTCAAAACTAGGGATCATCGATACTGTAATATCCCCCCTTAAAGGTCAAATTTCAAAAAATTGACTAATACTTTTTGAAATATTTGTATTGTAGAATATTTACGCCAAATTGCAAACAAATCTCACAAAAAATACTTCGTCTCATAAAAAATTTCATACCCTCGTTTCACCCCCTTAAAGGCTAAATTTCGATTTTATCACGTTTGAAAAAAGTCTTATTTTGGGCCAAATATAAAAGCTGCATGGTCAAAATTTGGGGCCACAGATATCGTAATATCCCCCAGTTTCGCATAGAGAAACGTTATGTTTAAACGAATTTTGAGCAACGGATAGCATAGGATGGTTTATTATAAAATGAAAACTCGGAAACTATTACAGGTATGCGAAGTAATTTCCCGATTTCGTGCCGGTCCCAACTCGTCGTCAATTTTCTGCGTACCCCTGCCCATGCGCAGACCCCTAAGGATTAGACGGTATGGACGAAATCCACGATACGACGACTTGGGACCGCTATGCTGAAATTTCCCTATCTCCATCCCTCTTACTTTCTGTCTGTCCCCGTTGCACTCATTGGTTCGCCACAAAGCTAAGCACGTTGCGCGAGCCACGCATGCGCCCAACGTACTCCAGCGAGTGCGACAGAGAAGTATATATATTCTCCATCCTTCTTTACATCCCAGTGGTGCTTCATCTGCTCTATTTTGCCTTAAAAACGTTTTTTTCTCGCTTATTTTTGAAAATGCGAAAATTAACCGGACACTTTCTTACGTATTTTTGGTGCCCGAAGACGCTGGTTTAACAATTTTTTCAATAAAGTCAATAGTTTTCGAGATAAACGGGTTTTAAAATTTTTAACCCTTTTTTCGATGTTGCCGGGGGTTGATCGCAAAAAAATTATCACCATTCGATTTGGCGTCATCGAATTACCCTTAGGTCAAGTTTCCGGATTCGTGCAAAAAAGTTACTCCATTTTCACATTTTGACTGGACTAATATACCGATACACATCACTGTACGATTTGGTTTATGAAAGAACAGAATATAATTGCAATAATGAAACGAATGAACCCAGGGTAGAACAAACTATAACGACTTGAACCGACAAACGACTCGTTTTTCTCTATGCGTTTGCATAGTTACGGCCTAGCTCACTCGTAGCATCTGCCGAGACATATACCTGAGACATTGCCGAGACAATAACCCACGAGTGCCGCGAACCTGTCTTATCGACAAAGATTTTTAAATCTGCGTCACATAATTTGAACATATCATTATAGATAGTTTTTGATGAAATAAAAATTCCAATACATGACGTTAATGATTATACTATACGTATTTTGCTTTGATTCGCTCTCTCGTTAATGTTACGTTTGAAAAGTTTCACAATTGATTTACATATAGGGATCGCCACATTTTAATTGAAAAACGTACGCAGTATAGCAGCTCGACGCCAGGCATCGAAAGAAAAGTGAGCATGCGCCCTGCCGCAGTCTTATATACTCGAATATGGCAGTTGTCCGACGTGATGAAATTATTCTATACTCGAATATACAAAAAAGTCGTAAGCGTGATTTTAAAAATAATGAATGTCATAAAGATATGGCAGTAGAATGTAAATATTCTCGGTTGAAAACAAAATTGCGATAATGCATAATTTACTCGTAAAAAAGCGATGCGAAATCGTGCGACGTGCTGTTATAAAAAAAAGTTAATAATGTCGATTACACGTGAGTCAAATTGTTGCAATTGCTTAAAACAATATTGGAAGCCGATTGACATAAGACTTGAAATACGATTCCTTACAAGTCAGGGGCAGATAATTTTTCACCAAAGAAATTACTTACCAGCACCGCCATCTTGCAATACGGTAGAATCGTTCTCTTCGCGCTGATGATCTCATGACGCGTATAGTCACACCGCCGTAGCCATAGAGAGAAACGTATATATAACCGACGCCCTGATGGTTGTTACGCCGCTATTATAATGATATCTGCATTGCAAATATGTTTGTAGAAATAGCCCGGTTTAAAGTTTTTTTCCACGATTTGAAATCGACTGCTAAGTACCAAATGAAGAAGAAACGTTGAATCGTGATGTGAATAGATATGAAAACCAAAGACCGTGTAACTAACAAGCATGGGTGGGAAAGGTAGGTATGATTAGGAGACATTTCTTCTTCGAAAGCGTCAAGGAGAACTGCAGCTGCGTCGTATAGTTTTAATAAAATGGTTATACGTTGATTATCAAGACTTGGAGGAAACAGCTAGGGAAGGAATAAAAAATTTGCCACTAAACCATGAATGTGGAAAATGAATGGAAGGACGTGCGCTTAAGGAGATGCGATGAAAGAATATCGGAGTACGGTAGGCGAAACGAACAGCACGACACGAGAAGGGGAACTAATCGGGCGGGCCGTGCTAATAAGCATTCCGAATGCGACGCAGTCGATACTCTGTGAGAAAACGTAGCCATAGCCAACACCCTTCTCATTTCCTTTGTACCGTTTCACAGTGGAAGTTCGAGCGTTCCCCAATACGACGGACGATATAACAGTAGCACTTTATTTCCGAGGCAAGCAGAATTTTGCTCTGCAATATTGACGATGAAGGCGAAAGGTTGCGTTCATGTCAAGTGGGTGGGTCCGACTGAAACTTTTTTTATTAAAACAAATAAAAGCGTAAGGTGTACTTCGAAAAAGCAATCATAAAAATGATTTCATAGTTGAATGTAATATAAGTTCGTGCCCATTGGGTTCATTGAAATGAGATGAAGGTGAAAAGTTATAAAACAAATAACTCAGTCTAAATCGAAAAAGCTGCGATCGCGACGAAATTAATAATCGTGGAAATTGGGAAGTTACGAAATAGAGAAAGGCAGGCTTATCACATTATAAGAAAAAAAAAAATTATCGTAAAATGGAAATAAAAATTACAAGGGTAAACGGTGCTACGAAAAATTTTAAACATTTGTATGAAAGACGTTCTGAATTAAGTGATTATCGCGACACTGCTTACGAAGCGTAGCATATAATATAAACATATAATATACATGTTAACATTGCGGCGTGTTAGTTTTCGTAAAAAAACTGAAACATGCTACTTTTCGTAAACAGCGTCGATCGGGTCGCAATTGCTTTTAAAAGACTGCTCACGATAATTATACGTGGAGATGAAAATAATGGATGTATTGGTATATGTATAAGAATGATTTCAAATGACTTGTTGGAAGAACTATCGAAAACGTTAGTAAATGTTTGCAGAAGGTGCTAGAAAACATAAAGAAGACCGTGAGCAGCGCATCCATACAAAAATTGGCTCTTCATAAGTTGCAAGTACTACCGGTATGCTCCTATTTCATTACAATGTTTTATTTGTGTAAAATGTACAAAAATGAAAAGAAATTAAACAAATTATGCCAATGTAATGGATGCACAAAATCCTAATGCATTGAATGTGATTGCAGATTGCCGATGGTGAGGGAAAAAAGGAAATGAAAAATAAGACGCATGTCGAAAATTTTCATAATGAATCACCGGAGGACAGATGTACTCTACAGAAAAATGAACAATTGGATGAAAGTAAATCCAACGAAGAAAGCATGGACGGGGTACGGATACAAATTAATTATAAAGTGCAATTTAAGCTTAAACCTTAATTCATGAATTTAACTCTTGCATGCAATCAACAGACAGCAGTCCTTAACTCTGAAAATGCAATAGTAAACGCCACCGGAGATGATAAAAATAGGGAAGAAATTATCGATAATAAAGTAGTCAACCAAAAGGAAGGCGAAAGCAGCGACAGACAGCAATCGGATGATGATAAATCTAACGAAGGAAGCATAGACGAGGTACGGATAAAAATTAATTATCAAGTGCAATTCAAGCTAAATCCTTAAATCATGAATTTAATACTTACATGCAATTAACAGACAGCAGTTCTTGACTCCGGAGATGCTGTAGTAAACGCCGGAGGAGATGATAAAAATAAGGAAAAAATTACCGGTAATAAAGTAGTCAACCAAAAGGAATGCGAAAGCAGCGACAGACAGCAATCGGATGATGATAAATCCAGCGAAGGAAGCATAGACGAGGTACGGATAAAAATTGATTGTCAAGTGCAATTTAAGCGAAATCCTTAAATCATGAATTTCAATACTTACATGCAATCAACAGACCGCAGTTCTTGACTCCGGAGATGCCGTAGTAAACGCCGGAGGAGATGATAGAAATAGGGAAGAAATTACCGGTAATAAAGTAGTCAACCAAAAGGAATGGGAAAACAGCGACAGACAGCAATCGGATGATGATGAATTCAGCAAAGGAAGCATAGACGAGGTACGGATAAAAATTGATCATCAAGTGCGATTTAAGCAAAATCCTTAAATCATGAATTTAATACTTACATGCAATCAACAGACAGCAGTTCTTCACTCCGAAGATGCCGCAGTAACGGGCGAAGGAAATGATACAAATGATAAAGAAATTACTGGTAATAAAGTAGTCGACCAAAAGCAATGCGAAAGCACCGACAGACAGCAACCTCATGATAAAAAATACGTTGGAGAGAGCTCCGCCGAGGTACGAATAAAAACAAATTGTCAACTGAAATGCAGGCTAGAACCTTCATTTATGAAATTGGCATTACAATCAACAGACAATCTTTGCCTACAAAAATGCTGTAGTGAACACCAACGGGAGTGATGGAAGCGAAGAAGAAAGTACCGATAATGAAGTGGTCAGCCAGAAGGTATATGAAACGACAGAAAGACAGCAATCAAATGATAGAAAATCCGCTGGAGGAAGCATTGACGAGGTACGTGATAGGCGGAGGGTCAAATCAACGAGTGATTTGAAATTGTCAGTGTAACGAAATAGTTTCAACTCGATATTACTTAACAGCTGCATGAGACTCCACTTCGAAAGAACATTACAATTGTGACGAAACATTTGAAGAGGGCCGGTGAAAGAGCAAATGCGATAAAACCTACAGATCGGTCATTGCAAAATCCACCGCCGTTGTTACAAAAAGAGGTAAAGTATTCCTTGCAAATTCTTCCTCAATATCACGTATTAATGACATAGATGCAAGGAGAACGTGACGAATGAGAAAATACCATGGTGACAATAACATTTCTAGAGAAATGAAGCTACTAAAGCGTCAAAAGAAAAGCCTTCACGATCGTCCGCCAGAACGCTTAAACTGTTAATCGGGGAAAAGTTGCGTATAAACACATTGAAAAAAAACACATTGAGAAAAATGGTAGCCACTCCAAAAAACATCAAGCAGCGGAAAACTGATACAACACGCAATGTCGGTACAAGTCGAATGAATAAATCGACTATTCCGGTAGAACGAATTTTTTCAACACAATGATTCCAATATTGTAAGAATGAATGTGCATAATAACAATAACAATTTATATTGACAATAGGTGGTTAACCAAGCGACTAAAAAACACGGCCAAAAGAGAAAATCGGATAAATATGAAGTTTCAAAAAAAAACTTCACGACCATGCTTAACACCGAAAGCAATGATGCAAGGAAAATCAAGAGACTCGGTAGAGTCTCGGGACAAGTACATTGACAGCTCTGTCGTCTGCTGTCCCGAGGCTCGCCGAGTCTATATTATCTCTAAACAAGACGATTCGCGGTGGTGGGGGTAAAATTTTTATGACGTTTACGCTAATTGTAGAGCCTAGGAGTCATTTGGCCGCTTGAAAAGCGAACTTTTGACTAATTGAGCGATGCTCTTTCGATTGAGCCTAAAATCAGCATGATTGGTTGCGTAATTGCTGAGAAAAAACTTCGCACAGGCTTAGGATTATGCTCGATTCTACTACATTCAAGAATTTGCCTTGTCTGTATATGAGCTCAGACGATACAATCAAAGGCGTTTTGATGCCCATCAAAACCCATTTCCATAAAAGCCGGTCTCCGGCAACGGAAGCAACGAGTTGCGATTGGTCACGACGACTCGTCTTTCCTCTGTACGGAGCCAACATAAAGTTTGAACGTTGTTTTGACATAACGAAGTGCGGGACGTGTGAGCAATTATATCGATAAATTTATAAAAAAAATCATTTCATGGTTCAGTGTGGTGATATTCGATCGATCGTCCATATGACAGCTGACCAATATCTTTTTTATAACAGTCATGAGGTTATAAAGATCGCGGTCAATTTCAACTTTTGGTTAGAGTGGTGTTTATAGATAGACGAGTAAAGAGTGACTTTTATATAGATAGAATAGTGATAGTAGGAAAATAAAGTGTAATAATGAACCATTGAATAGTGTCTAAATAAATATTTTTTTAATTAAACCTAGCCCCTACAATTTTTTTCTAAACGTAAACTCTGCTACAACGGAATCGAAAATGATCCCTTTTCTCTTTTACCATCAAAATGTTCCCCGAATGCAATAACAAGGTTTATTTAGAAACCATTCTCTTCGTTTTTTCTGTTAACCAAGAGAATGGTGTATGATAAACTCGTATTCGGTGAATATTTAATATCTTTGTCGTGAGGTTATAAAGATCGCGGCCAGTTTCAACTTTTGCTTAAAGAGACTTTTATTATAGATAGAAGAGTGATAGTGCAAAAATAAAGTGTGATTCAATAAATAAACTTTTGGACAGTGTCTAAATAAATATATTTTTTTATTAACCCTAGACCCAACAATCCATTTTTCTGAACGTAAACTCTAGAACGGAGTCGAAAATGGTGCCTGTTTACTTTTACCATAAAATGTTCCTCGGATGCAAAAATAAGGTTTATTTAGAAACCATTCTCTTTGTTTTTTTTTCTTTTGATAAGTAAGAGAAAGGTGTATGATAAACGCGTATTCGGTGAATACTTAATATCTTTGTTCGGAGGTTATAAAGATCGCGGTCAGTTTCAACTTTTGATTAAAATGACTTTTATCATATTACCGATGGAAGAGTAATAGTGCAAAAATGAAGTGTGATTCAATAAATAAAATTTTGAACGGTGTCTAAATAAATATTTTTTTTTATTAATCCTAGTCCCAACAATTCATTTTTCCGAACGTAAACTCTAGAACGGAGTTGAAAACGGTGCCTCTTCTCTTTTACCATAAAATGTTCCTCGGATGCAATAACAAGGTTTATTTAGAAACCATTCTCTCTTTTTTTTATAACTATATAAGGGAATGGTGTATGATAAACTCGTATTCGGTGAATAATTAATATCTTTGAACAGTCGTTAGGTTATAAAGATCGCGGTCAGTTTTAATTGGTTAAAGTGAAACTTTAGGTTAACGTGATTTGAGTATGTAGATAGAACAGTGATAGAGTGCAAAAATAAAGTGTAATTCAATAAATAAACTTTAGAACAGTGCCTAAATAAATAATTTTTTTTAACCCTAGCCTCAATTTTCCAATTTTCCGAATGTAAACTCTACAATGGAGTCAAAAACGGTGCCTCTTCTGTGTAACCATAAAATGTCCCTTGCATGCAATAATAAGGTTTATTTGGAAACTATTCTCTACGTTTTTTATATAACCGAGAGAATGGTGTATGATACCACTCTAGGTTTGAATTATACATAGTTTTAAACCACCCTAGAGTGGTTAAATACATGAAAATACTATTTGCAATTGCAACCCAAAATGGAATCAAGTGACGCGAAATAATTTTGAGCGAAACGATATTTGATTCGAGAAAAAAAAATTCATAAGTACTTTACGAATTTTGTTTTCCCTATTGCTCATGAGATATAATTTGTGATCAATAAACGTTATAAAAGAAAAAATCATGTGGCACTTCGACCGAAATTCTTTTTTCCAATCACACTTTTGCTCTCGAAATTTGGTGCGCATACGTTTTAGGGTTCCATACCCAAAGGGTAAAACGGGACCCTATTACTAAGACTCCGCTGTCCGTCCGTCTGTCTGTCTGTCCGTATGTCACCAGGCTGTATCTCATGAACCGTGATAGTTAGACACTTGAAATTTTCACAGATGATGCATTTCGGTTGCCGCTATAACAACAAATACTAAAAAACAGAATAAAATAAATATTTAAGGGGGCTCCCATACAACAAACGTGATTTTTTGCCGTTTTTATAGATAATGGTACGGACCCCTTCGTGCGCGAGTCCGACTTGCACTTGGCCGGTTTTTTTTGTTTCAAAATCTCGTTTCGTTATGATTATTTTTATTGAAAAACTTTCGGTGCATTCTGATGATATTGGAGTAATTTCTCGGTGTCATTTTTTATGGAATACTTTCCTATCCATTGATATGTTGGAATGGATGTTTCAGTGTAATATTTTTTCAAATTTTTTTATAAAATCAAAAAAAATTAAAGTTTTGATACTTGTTCGTAGTTCTTTTATCAAGAGACTCGGTAGAGTCTCGGGACAAGTATATTGACGGCTCTGTCGTCTGCTGGCCCGAGGCTCGCCCGAGTATATTATCTCTGAATAAAACGATTTGTCGTGGTGGGGGTAAAAACTGAAATTCATTTTCTTTAATTACGAAGTTCAGGAGGCATATGATGATTTGAAAATTGAACTGGAGATATATTACGAAAAAATACTTCGATTGAGCACTAAATCAGCACGATTGATGCCGTATTTGCTGACAAAAAACTTTGCACAGGCTCAAGATTATGCTAACATCGAAGTATTGGCATGTCTGTATATGACGCAATGAAAGGCCTGTTGACGCCTTCCGAGGTTGAGATTGCTCATTCCGTTAGATCTTTCTCGTTAGATCTGCAGTTTTTATTTTCCACACTTAACTCTATGACGGAAACGAAAGCGATCTCTTTTCTCTTTCGCGATTAAATGTTCCTCGCATGAGATTTCTTAAGCAATCATTCTTTTCGTTTCTTTGATAACTATAAAATGATGTACGTTGAACTGTTAATCATGATTGGTGTGAATCGATGTAAATTTGGAAAAGAAACTATAAAACTAATAATGAGTGTCAAAAAAATGTATATGGCAAGATTTGTTATGATCATGCCGAGTTTTGAGCAGTGTCTAATGAATATTTTTTTTAACTCTACACCGTTGACAATTTATTTTATTGGTCCCTTTCCTCCTTATTATAAAATGTTCCTCGCTTGCCATAATAAAGATATGTACATCATAAAATGTTCCTTGCATGATAATTGTTGGTCCATTTCAAAAGATTTTCGACGTCGCTTTTCTATCCAAAATATGGTGTAGAATTATCTCGCGTTTGATGAATTAATAGACAAATACACTGTCAACCTGCATCTGGATATATATGGATGCCTCTGGATGATAACCGTAGTAAGTAATGATATATCTTTATGTGAAAATGGCTTGTATAATATATTCTTATGTCAAAAGACTATGGCGGTACATAGTCCATATCCTGGTATTATCAAAATTTGTATCTTCGGATTGCAACGAATACCTATAGACTCTAAAAATTCTGTGAAGCGACAAATGTACCAAGTATTTCCACGTCTTGGCTCCAATTGTAGCATTATGAATTGAACATTTTATTATGAAAATTCGTCGGTTGCTCATTTGTCAATGGCATCAAAAATATTGTCTTTGGAACACCATGGATATATGCAATATTTCAGAATTTTGTTTGGCTCCATATGCTCTATATTTTTTCACATCCCCGCTTTAGTTGTAGCATAATGAATTTTAAAAAATTATTTCAGAAATTCTTCAGATGTGTTTTTTCTGACATTATCAAAATTTATATCTTTGAATTGCAACGAATGCCTACAGACTTTGGAAATTGTGTGAAGCGACAAATGTACCAAGTATTTCTACTTTTTGCCTCCGATTTTAGCATTATGAATGGAAAATTTTGTTATGAAAATTCTTCCGCTGCTCATTTGTCGATGAGATCATAATTATTGTCTTTGGAATGCTATGGATATATGCAAAATTTCAGAATTTTGTTTGGCTCAATATGCGCTCTATTTTTTCACTTCCCCACTTTAGTTGTATTATGAATTTTGAAAAATTGTTTCAGGAAGTCTTCTGATGTTTTTTTTACTGATATTATCAAAACTTATAGCATTGGATTGCAACAGATACCTACAGATTTTGAAAATTCTGTAAAGTAACAAATGTACCAAGTATTTCCACATTTTGGCTCTGATTGTTGGATTATGAATTAAAAATTTTGTTATGAAAATTCTGCGGTTGCTCATTTGTCAATGGGAACAAAATTATTGTCTTCGGAACGCCATGAATATATGCAAAATTTCAGAATTTCATTTTGCTCTATTGAGCTATATTTTATCACTTCTCCACTTTAGTTGCAGCATAATAAATTTTGAAAAATTGTTTCAGGAAGTTTCAGGAAGGATGTGTTTTTACTGATATTATCAAAATTTGTATCATTGAATTGCAACAGATACGTATAGACTTTGAAATATCTGTGAAGTGACAAGTGTGCCCAATATTTCCACTTTTTGGCTCGAATAGTGGCATTATTAGGACTTGAACATTTTATTATGAAAATTCTCCGGTTGCTCATTTTTGGATGGGATTAAAATTTGGCTTCGAAAAGTAATGGCTACATACAAAATTCATAAACTTTATTGAGCCCAATGTGTGGTATGCTTGAGTTGTGGCATGATTAATTCAAAAAATTGTCAGAAAGTCTTTGGTTCCTTTTTTTCTGGAAGTATAAAAATTTGTTTCATTGGAACGCAACGTATACTTACAATCTTTGGAAATTTCCTGAAGCAACATGTGTGCTCAGTATTTCTACTTTTTGGCTCCTCTTGTGGCATAACGAATTGAAAAATATTTTCAAAAAGATTGCTCTACGGATGCTCTGGTTGTGATGGTACGAAAATTTGTACGAAGATAATGCAACTGATCCAACTCAACTCGATCCATTTTCTTGGGCATAGTATTGATCTAAGTTTGCCCGCTTTATTGAATTTATTGTTTTAAAATATCCATAACATACTTTGTGAACTTTTCAAAATTCAAAGATAGTATTAAAATATCTGTAAGTTCTAGTTTTGAGGCTTTCACGGCCATTATTGTTATAAATATCAAAATTTGTATCAAAATATGTATCATGGGAATGTAGCCGATACTTACAAACTTTTAACATTTTGTGAAGCGACATGTGCGCCAAGTATTTCCTCTTTCTGTCTCTGATTGTGGCATTATGAATTGAAAAATTTATTACCAAAAGTCTTCTGCGGCTCATTTTTGGATGGGATTAAAATTTCTGTCCTCGGAACGCAATAGATACATCCAAATTTTCTGAACTTTGTTGGGCTTAAAGTGCAATATGTTTTTTCACTTTTCATACAAATATAATAAGGAGATACTGCTATTTAATATGTTTCTTTGATAAGTACATATTCAAATTGCTACAAATTCTATGGAAGAGTTCTGACTGCTCTAATCTTACCCTCAAAAGCTTTGTAAATTTTTGTATCAGACTCCCAGTTCCCGACTTATTTTAGCCTGATTCCAGAAAGGTAAACCGAAATGTCAAAACAATTTGACTGGCTCGAGAATAAAAAAAATGCCAAATTGAAAATTCCAAAACACGTGTCCATTTATTTCATGGGGAAAAAACCAAACTCGAATTAGAAGGGGTCAGGGTTTGGAAATGAAAAAGCGATAATTTCCGAATATAACCTTTTTCTAATCTATATAGAGCGAGATGTTCGAAAAGAACGAGAAAAAACGAATCGTATCATGCATAAAAATCCCCCTCGCGGAAAAAACCTGGACAAGTACATTTGTTGACCGCCGTTCCCATATTTTTCCATAAATATACATACACTGCAAAAACCTTTTCTCGCAAAAATCCATGAGAAAATCAAATCCTATCAAAAAGTAAGAAAACAGACCACTCTCAAAAAATATATCAAATAAATTCAAATCACACAAAACAAAATGAGTTAATCCTCGCGAAAAGCTACGGTTGGGTTTCGCAAAAAGTTATAAAATAAATGGAGTTATACTAAAATATATGTGGCCAAATATGGGAGGCTTTATCGTGTGACAAAATCTTTAAATAATGTTGAATGTTGATAGAGAAAAGAATCAAGTTCGAAAATGCAGTTGTTTTACCTACCAGAATGAAAATAGCAACTCTGTATTAATAAGAGTCTGAAGCAAGAAAAGATTGCAAATGAAAAAAAATTAGATGAAAAAGAATTTCGGCCGAAGTACTTGGCGAGGTTGTCACCATGACCGATACATTACGTAAATTAAGTGAAAAAACATTCGTCAAGTACTTCGGCCGAATTTTTTTTTAATCTAATTTTTTTCTATGTTTTATAAAACAATTTGTAAGTCAAGGACGATGCATCATATTCTTCCGTAATTTCATCTTTGAACGAATAATAATTCTGAGGCTCCTGACAGTAAAGTTAAATATAGTTATCTATTTGTAGCTTATACCGAAATTGCTAATATCCTCGCTGCCTTTTCGCCCATAAATGCCTTATTCTAATACACAACTTGAAAGCTAATGATAAAGTATTTAATTTTCTGAAATTTTGTCTTGGGGAAAAACTGGTACTTGAGGTCTCTTCTATAACACTTTCCTGCTAAGCTATAATCGAATAATAACCTATCAACGATTTACTAACATCTCGAAAATACTTCGAGTCTGTAGTTAACTCTTTTGAAAACATTATAACTTTTTTCTTATGACAGGAACGAAACGCTGCTATATTTAGACAACCTCAATAACAATGAGTTTATGGTAGAAAATCTGTCTCATTCTCTTATGTCGAATTAGTAGTGTGAGCAGTACTGATTCCTGACATTGAAATAAATCGGTGATGTAATGATGCAAACACCTTGTATGTTTATTTGTTATATACATACTCTATTGGAGTCTATATAAAGCGAAATATATGAAAATACTATAAAAAAACGAAGTGATATCAAATAGTAAAAATCCCCTCCCGGGGGAAAAAAACCTGGACAAGTACATTGGTGGTCCCTCGGTTCCCTATGATATCACAAAAAATCCAAAACCCCACTTAAAATTTTTTTTTTTAAATCTTTACTAATTTTATTCATATCCCGGAGGGAAACCAACCATATAGATCACAAAATATCTAGCCAAAAAAGCAGACTTCCCAATAAATGTTACTTTGAATTTATTTCCACAGAACAAAACAACAATCAAAACATTAAAAAATCAGCGTTATCAAGATGAGAAAAATACCACTTATAATTGGTGTGTAAGAAGTATCAATAGTCTAGAAAAAAATGAAAAAAGGTCGACATCTAAGTTACGTGCAGCAGTAAAATTTATGATATCAGTACTAGGACAAGTATTTCTTTGGTGACTGAGAAGATATCAATATGGACGTACCGGCAACGTAGGGCATGCAGTTGGTGCATTGCTTCTGGGATCTCCTAAGTCGAGTAGCTACTTTTGTTTTGGCTATGACGCGACCAATGTTGCCAAATAGTATTTACTTTTATGACCTAATGAAACAATATTGCCCGCACCATGGCTAAAATAACGAAAAACAAGCAGGAACAGGAAGTTTCGCATAAGATCCCATGCTTTTTTAATGTTAGAAAAAAAACTTTAATTTATGTCTGTACATGATAGCACAGTTTTGTTTGATTGGTAATAATTTGATGAACGTTCACCACCGTACGTTGAGCGTATACGCACAGAGTACTTGTCCGGCCCATAACTTTTTATTAAAATTGCTCATTCAAGTGAAAATCAAATTGGAGGTGCTTTTCGTTGCATGCGTTGCTTTTCGCCGTCAGAAATTTATAAGAAAATCAATTCTTCTGCGAATTTCAGAATGGCCTTGTATCATACGCAACATTCAAGGTTGATTCAATCGGAATAAAATGGTGGTCGTAGTCATCATAAAATTTCATTAACATAAAGTGCAGTCAATTATGAAATTTCTGAAAATGCGACTCAGTAAACCATTGCCAGCAATGTAGCGTATCATACTTTCAAAAACTACTATTGCCAGCAATGAAAGTTATTATACTTTGGAAAGCTACTATTTATTAGTAGAAGATCTAAGTAACCACTGGTGAATAGTCAAAAGATCAATGCAGGCTATGAATGCACCGTCAAATTTGTATCCAAAGTTTTAAGATCACGCAAATTTCACACAAAATAATCCCCCTCCGTTCGTTTCATTTTGACGTTCTTGGGCGCCAGCTATCAAAATAGCCCTTTATGTTTTGAAAATGAGAATTTAAACCGTTATGCGGGATTAATCATAAACCAATAAAAATTAAATAAGACAATACCAACAATGAAAAAGTGCGTATTTATAACCCTTGATTTTTGAGAGAGACCCCTGATTTTTACTGGAATGAGTAATTTTAATAAAAAGTTATGGGCCGGACAAGTACTCTGTGCGTATACGCTCAACGTATGGTGGTGAACGTTCATCAAATTATTACCAATCAAACAAAACTGTGCTATCATGTACAGACATAAATTAAAGTTTTTTTTCAAACATTAAAAAAGCATGGGATCTTATGCGAAACTTCCTGTTCCTGCTTGTTTTTCGTTATTTTAGCCATGGCGCGGGCAATATTGTTTCATTAGGTCATAAAAGTAAATACTATTTGGCAACACTGGTCGCGCCATAGCCAAAACAAAAGTAGCTACTCGACTTAGGAGATCCCAGAAGCAATGCACCAACTGCATGCCCTACGTTGTCGGTACGTCCATATTGATATCTTCTCAGTCACCAAAGAAATACTTGTCCTAGTACTGATATCATAAATTTTACTGCTGCACGTAACTTAGATGTCGACCTTTTTTCATTTTTTTCTAGACTATTGATACTTCTTACACACCAATTATAAGTGGTATTTTTCTCATCTTGATAGCGCTGATTTTGTAATGTTTTGATTCTTGTTTTGTTCTGTGGAAATAAATTCAAAGTAACATTTATTGGGAAGTCTGCTTTTTTGGCTGGATATTTTGTGATCTATATGGTTGGTTTCCCTCCGGGATATGAATAAAATTAGTAAAGATTTAAAAAAAAAAAATTTAAGTGGGGTTTTGGATTTTTTGTGATATCATAGGGAAACGAGGGACCACCAATGTACTTGTCCAGGTTTTTTTCCCCCGGGAGGGGATTTTTACTATTTTATCATATTAATAATCATAGCCGTGATCATTGTAATAATGAAGCTTCAAGGGTTATTGCAAAGGCGTCCAAAACAGTGAATTACGCTCCGCGAGTTTCTCAAACGAATGCAGCCGCTCTGAATAATGTCAATCGAGAAAAAGGTTCTAAAACATGCAATGTTTTACCGGTGAGAATAATTTTTTATACACAGTTATAATGTAGGGTGATGATGAATCCGAATTATAACCTTAACAACTCATATTGATAAGAAGGTGGTGAAGAATCAGAAAGAACTGGTCGACCGTAACAAAAGAAAGGATCCAGACCCTTTCGAGTTCGAGGAATATGAAAACGACATACGCGAAAGATGTAAGAGATCGAAGGAGCTACCGGTACTGGTAGAAAAAAGAATGCAACAGAAAAGCGTAAAGTGTAGGCACGAAACACAGTCCACCAGCAATAAAAAAAGGTAATAAAAACTATGTAGAAGTAACGCATTGTTAAGAAAGAATACACTTTTAAAAATTATTATTATATTATAAAAAAATATTTCCAGTCGAATAAAAAAAACACTAGAGACGATGTTCTATCGAGCAGCGCAACCGGTGAAAGTAACATAACCCAAGGAAAGAAGGGAGCGACTCCGACCTCGGATTACTCTCAAAGAAAAAAGGAAAAGTTGAAAGCCGCGGTAATGAATGTAGAAATATGACAAACATAACTATGTAACCTACGTAAAAATAATTTTCCTTTTCAAAATTAAATACATATATTTACAGTATAAGGAAATGATCAAGACCGCTGAAGACCATCTTAAAAAGGTGAAAAAATTCGGAAAATTATTGAATGAAGATGATAATGAAGAATCACACTTCGAATTGCTTGATATTGCGTCGGAAGATGAAACGGAGAATGTGGAAATTACTCCAGGTTGGCGAATCCACCGTGATATAATTGTCCAAGCGGGATCAGCTCCCACCATGGGTAAAAGATTGACGGCATTAATGTCAGCCCTGCGGAGCAGGGAGGAGAGAGAGATACTTGTAATAAGAAAAGGAAGGGCCAAAAAAAATGATGGGAGACGAGAGATAACTGTGGAATAAATTAAACAGTTAATGCGTAAGTTAATAATTTTTTTTTGCTAACTTGGTGTCCAGCCGCCACCATGCTTTTTCATAGGTGCGTCGCATTTTACCGTACAGAGAATAAATAATTAAAGATAAAAAATGTAAAAATGGGGTTATTTAAACGACTTATCTTCATGTTGATACGATGTGCTTTTCCCTCATTGTCCCTTTCACCCCGTAATCCTGTGTCGATGTTTACCGGCATGTTTGTTAAACTCTTTGATTTCTTTCGTTCGAGTGGCTAATTCTAATGTAAGGGTGAAGTAACAAGAGATACTTCGTTAGGTGGACAAAAGGGGGGAGACCAGAATCGATCGCGCACATTAATGTGTGATTTCTGGCCTCGAATTACGGCGCGAAGATATGAATTAATGAATATGTGACTTACAAAAAAGATCGTGTTATTGAAAAATGGAACACTTTTAGACCCTCGGACAAATGTTCTTCAACGAAATAAATATTTTGCCATGATTGTAATGTTTACCAAACAGGTGCGTGCATGACGCTGCCATCGATGAAGCAGCTTCCGGTCGATGAAGTAGATACTATCGAAAATATGAAGATCATGATATCGAATAAATTAAAGAACGATCGCTACAACAGTTTCCGCCGGAGGAAAAATGTTGCGAAAAAGCTACGTGGGAATAAAGCAACTGCGCATGAAAATGTCAGTGACAGCGACAAAGATGGCGACGACAACGACGACGACGAGCAACGCGACGACGACGAAGAGGATGACAATAACGGCGTCAACAGCGACGACGATGACCTCAGCGCCGATGCTTAATTTCATTTTTCATGATTGTTCTACCAAGCACCATAAAATGAAGCCAATCATTATACCGGTGAAACAACCAAAATAAGTATAATCATAACACGATAAGTAATAAAAGTGCAATACGTACAATAATCGGAACATTGAATTTGAGATATCCTTAAATACGGGTTATGTCGTGTGACGTGACATCTTGTACCCACGTCACCCGCACGAATTATGGTCGACCAGTGGACCGGAGGTCCGGTCCATTTGACGCCGCACCGCGACTCGTCGGGAGGGGGGCTAATGCGAAGACTCCTCCTCAGTAACTATAAGTACTATTAAGTTGCCTGGATCGTCCATTAATCGTTTTTTTTGTGTACAATTAAGTTGCCTATCAATTACCTGCGTTAATCGTCAATATTTATTTGTGAGTGAGCGCGAGAGAGAGAAAGAGAGTGATGTTACGATTGTATATTATATTGCATCGCTCTCGAGGGTCGTTCGGGCCACCGTCCTCGCGCCTCAGCTCTCTGTGATTTCAGCGGTCGCTCCGCAACGATCCCATTCCTCCAGGCGTTGTTCTCGGTCACCAGAGTCCAACCAGCGAACGGTCGAAAGACCACGCCGGATATCGGCCATTAATGAACGCCGCCCGTGGCTTTCTCACCATCGCAACCGAGAGTTGCCCCGTTCGCCTCCATGTCTGCAGGAGCTATAGCCCGTGTGCAACGGCGCCTCGTCGGGTGGGGCCTGGGATTCCCTGGGGTGGAGGTGCTGTTCGCCTGGTGGCATTGTGGACCCACCGTGACGCGGAGGGACGCCTCGCGTCACGAGGGAGGTCTCCCCTCCACCTTTCAGTCGGACATCGGCCGGGTCCCCAAGAGGAAAAGCTCCTGCAGCGTGGAAAGCTCGCTGGAGGTGGGATCCGAGCGGGGACATCGTTCGAAGTTCCCGCGTATTAATTTCAACGCGCCGCCGAGAATTTCGGCTAATTCGCAACAGAGGCGCGAGAGCGAGGTCCTGCGGTCCTCGAGTGGTGGGGAGAAACAACGAGAGCGCGGAGCCTTGCCGAGGCGTTAGAACAATTAGTCTCCGTAATCATGTCTCACCGGCGAGTCGCTGTTCACACCGAGCTCCTGAGCCCCAGCAACCACCACGTGCAGAGATTTCGCCTCGGTAAGCCCGTTCCTCTACTTTCTCCGATTCGTCGGATTATTGGGGTTTTAAGTATTAATTTTTAGAGTTTTGCCATTTATTGTTGGCGTGGAAGAATGAGGATGATATTCGAGCGGGAATGTGGCTCTTTTGTCTTCATTCTCTCCTCATTATTAAGTTTTTTTTGGAGTACCCAATTTTCCGTCGAATCCCCCTTGGTGACTCGCGATATTCTTTTAGTTTCGTGATTCAATTTTTATCGACTACGATAAATAATGTATAAAGTTTAATGAGTAATTTTATAGCGTAAAATTGGCCAGTCTAGGCTATTATATTTCGTCGCAATTTTGTGTTACGCGTTCAAGGCCGGCCGCGAGCACATCGCGCCGGTTTGTTTTCGTGCTATCTCTCTCTCGCGCGGCCTCGAGTACGTTAAGCATTGTTGTCATTCTTATTTGCCTCGGATCCCTTCAGTATTTTGTTCTCGAGTTTATTTCACCCAATTTTCGCATTCCTTTTATCTCGAAATATTATTTCATATATGTCGTTCCGTGTAAAATCGCCTGTACTACCTGCCTCCGAGCCTGGAATACCTAAATTCCAATTAAATTACCTGAGTTAGTGTCGTGCACACTAACTCTAGTATTATTTCGTTCGTTCAACTAATTTTCGTATTAGGGTGCCTAATTTACCTGTCTTCGGACCTTAGCTATTGTATCTTGATTGTATTGCCTCCGTTAGTGCCTGGCGTACTAACTCCGTTATTATTTAATTAATCTGTGTGATTTTCATGTTAGGTTGCCTAATTTACCTGTCTTCGGACCTTAGTTATTTTTCCCTCGATTGCATTGCCTCCGTTAGTGCCTTGCGCACTAACTCCGTTATTATTCAAGTAATCTGTGTAATTTTCATATTAGGTTGCCTAATTTACCTGTCTTCGGACCTTAGTTATTTTTCTCTCGATTGCATTGCCTCCGTTAGTGCCTTGCACACTAACTCCGTTATTATTTAAGTAATCTGTGTAATTTTCATATTAGGTTGCCTAATTTACCTGTCTTCGGACCTTAGTTATTTTATCTCGATGGCATTGCCTCCGTTAGTGCCTTGCGCACTAACTCCGTTATTATTTAAGTAATCTGTGTAGTTTTCATATTAGGTTGCCTAATTTACCTGTCTTCGGACCTTAGCTATTTTTCTCTTGATTGTATTGCCTCCGTTCGTGCCTTGCGCACTAACTCCGTTATTATTTAAGTAATCTGTGTAATTTTCATATTAGGTTGCCTAATTTACTTGTCCTCGGACCTTAGCTATTTTTCTCTTGGTTGTATTGCCTCCGTTCGTACCTTGCGCACTAACTCCGTATTATTTAATTAATCTGTGTAATTTTCATGTCAGGTTGCCTAACTTGCCTGTCTTCGGACTTTAGCTGTTTTTCTCTCGATGGTTATGTTAACTAAATTTACCTGAATAAATCTTAATATTAACTCAGTCACACGTCTTGGCCACTTTCTTTCGATACCTGCGATTTATTCTCTTACCCCGAACCAGCCCCTCTACCTTTTGTATCTCAGCATGAGCTGAGTAGCCGGACCGTCCTCGGTCACCCACGTTACCCGCGAATCTGTATGGCCAGCCTTGCGGCAGGGGTGGGTAAAAATTAAGTCGGTTTAACCGGCGGTACTTTCGTACCTGGCGCCCAGTCCACCCTCGCAATTTTTCGTTCGCGTGCGTAACGGGTCAGGTGAGTCGAGAAGGGACAGATTGACCCGAACCGGGAAAATCCTGTTACAAATGGCGCCCAACGTGGGGCCCGAAGAGAATGATAAATTTTGGGTGTGACTACCATTTTGTTAGAGTAAGATTGCGTTCAATTTGTGTCGTTATATTGAGTGAGGTTGTAGGTTGTGAGAGAGAGATAGCGTGTTGCGAGCGCGAAATGTTGTTGACATTTTTTGTATTATCGCTGTCTATTCTTTCTTCGTGTTTCCGCGACCGAACTACGCGGGACACGATCTTATTTGTTGTGGTGCGACGTTTACTCCGAAACCGATCATCCTCATCGTTCTATTATTACATTTTATTACTACCTTTTATTATTACTATTATTTTTACATTCTATTACTAACTTTTATTATTACTATTATCATTACATTTTATTACTAACTTTTATTATAACCATTATCATGGCATTTTATTACTACCTATTATTATTACTACATTTTATTGCTACACATTATTATTGTTTTTTTTTCTGTGCCGACCTAACCCTGAGCCCATGAGGCAAACTCGACTTTTATGATACTGTTTACGGTATCTTCCAATGTGCTTGTACTCTGAGAGGATGTTAATCCGTTGTTGACATCGAGGTGAACTGGCTTAACCGACCGTGTTTAGTTGCGATTAATCCCGAATAAGAGCTGTTAAGCGAGTATTTTTTTGTTTCTTTGTTTCGTCCGCTTGGATAAACATCGGATTACGGTATTAATAACTCCCAAGCCCCGACTGATTTATGGCCTGAGGTTAATCCTCTACGTCAACCGAAACGCCTCAAGGGCTGGCGAGAAAAACAAAAGACGTGCGAACAATAGTCCGGCCTATCGACAATTCGCTGTTGTTACACCAATGTCCTTCGCGTTCACGCTAATCCGGGTTGTTAAACAGCCGCACTGAACGAGATTGTTTCAACGTGACTAGTTTTGTTCTTCTTTCCCCTCTCGACCATTACCCTCGCTCACGAGAAGACGAGATCGGCGTCCCCCCACCATCGGGTGAAGTTAAGAAGCGGGGTAGAACACTCGCGTCAGCCCGATCATTCGTCGAAAATTCACACGTGTGATCAGTCTCCTGCGAATTCGAAACCTTGTGAAACCAGTGCACCGTGTACGCGAGTTATCCGGACTTAGCCAAATACAGTGAGATTCCCCTACCTACCCTGCCTTCAGCTTAAGCTGGGACCGGTAGCCTCATTACACTACCTCGGCGCATTCGATCTGCGGCTACGCGATTTCACGGGCCAGTCATCGTTTCAGCTACCTTTTACCTGCGTTTGCACGTTTGGCTCTATTTACCTACTCGCGATCTACCTGAACGTTTCGTTCCACTATTAGTTACCTTCTACCTGAACGTTTCGTTCTACAATTAGTTACCTTCTACCTGAACGTTTCGTTCTACAATTAGTTACCTTCTACCTGAACGTTTCGTTCTACTATTAGTTACCTTCTACCTGAACGTTTCGTTCCACTATTAGCTACCTTCTACCTGAACGTCTCGTTCTACAATTAGTTACCTTCTACTTGAACGTTTCGTTCTACAATCAGCTACCTTCTACCTGAACGTTTCGTTATACAATTAGTTACCTTCTACCTGAACGTTTCGTTCTACAATTAGTTACCTTCTACCTGAACGTTTCGTTCTACAATTAGTTACCTTCTACCTGAACGTTCGTCCTACAATTAGTGACCTTCTACCTGAACGTTTCGTTCTACAATTAGTTACAGTCTACCTGAACGTTTCGCTCTATCGTTAGTCGCCTTTTACCTGAACAGTCAGATCTATCTTTAGTTGCCTACGTTGCGAGCATTATATTTGCGGTAGCTAAATCCGTCATGGACGGCGAGGATCCAACCAGTCCTCAGAGACCGGAGGACGATGGGCAACGGGCACCATCCCCTCCCTTAATAGGGGCAGTAGATGGCGACCACCAGCTCGATGGGAAAGAACCTCGTTGGTCTAACATCCCACCGACTCGGCCAGAACTGGGTTGGGATTCGGGTACGGGCCATACCTTTACTCCGGACGAGAATTTCGAGCCCACATTTCCGGTTGCGGGCGAGAGCACGCGAACTACGGGTAGTATTCGGGGCCCCATATTAATGACGACGGTCGTCGATAACACCTTGCCTGGAGCCCCTAGTTGGCCAGACTCTTCACACCATCGGGGAGCTTGGCCTCACCCGAGCATCCGAGGTCCTGAATCGGGTGGCTATCCGTCCATGAACCACCCTTGGGCTGGCTGGCCACCGCAGGTGCCACCCTCGCATTCCAGTACGAGAGTGCGCTTCCCGGGCTCGCTGCCACCCACCGCCCCACCGGAGGTCCTTCTAAGTCACGAGTATCCAACTCGATCGGCGGCTCCGCCCCGTCCAAGGGACGTGCCGGAGCAACCACGTCTAGCCTCGTTTGAAGCACCCCGGTTAGCGGCGAATTCAGCCCCGGCCGCAGGGCAGGAACAGCTGCCATATCGCGCACCCGTCCCCACAACGTCTGTGTTGCACATAATGCAGAAATGGAATATCTCTTTTTCCGGAAAGAGAGGCGAAGACGTGGACACCTTTCTAACCCGAATAGCTGAAGGGCGGGCTATCATGCACGTGGCGGAAGCCGACCTGATCCGCTGTATTCCCTTTTTCCTGACCGGAGTCGCCCTCCAATGGTACCGAAACGATAGCGACCGCTGGACAACTTGGAGTCAATTTGCCTCAGCGTGTCGCGTGCGGTTCGGTGACCCGGATTACCAGTACGCACTACGTGAGGAAATCATGCGGCGAACTCAAGGTCTAGACGAACCCGTGGCCGATTATCTAACTTGCCTGAGGGGTCTGTTCAATCGCCTCCAACCACCTTGGAGTGAACCCGTGCAAATCCAGTACGCTCACCGCAATTTAATCCCGCGCCTTCACGTAGCCATTCAACGAGACGACTTATTTGATTTCGACTCGTTCGAACACACGGCTGTAAGCATCGAAAAGAGCTTTCAATCCGCGCGCGCCTATCGTGCTCCACCACCACCCAACCAATCGTTATGCCCCGAGCTCGCGTACCGTGGTCCGCGTACCACAGCGCCCAACCCAACCCGCAAGGCATTCGCCGCCATCGACACAGTTCCTGGTCTAGAAGAGGAACTACCCCTGGAAGTTGACGCCAAAATCGGAAATACCGACAAGCCTACTAACGGGGTTCCAGCCTCCGAGACCATCAACGCTGCACTAAAAACTGGGAATCCTCGTCGGAAACGCCGGGCGGCACCTAACCCTCCCCATAATCAAGTAAACCAACCAGTGCTAGACGCGACCGCGGAACCCTTGAACTCGCTGAATCCGTTTTCTAACGCTGGGCCTCCTCCGACTTCGAGTACCGGATCCGGAAGTACCTCGAGACCGACTAATTGTTGGAATTGCGGGAAGCCCGGACACCGTTTCTCGGCGTGTACGGAACAAAGATCCACCTTCTGTTATCGTTGCGGAAAACGTGGCCTCAAGTCCCCTGACTGCCCGTGTGCGGGAAACCGCTAGGGGCGGGTCCAACCGGCAAACGGGGGGTGTCCGCCGACAGATTCCCTACACCAAGATTACCTACTACCTGTTCGTCATCCGACGAACCAATCTGGTGCGGAACAATACAGACGGAAGAGAGCCTAGCCCCTCCCACAGTTACACCCCCGGAAAAGACCACGAAATCGTACCTTATTCGACAGCGGCATGGCGAGAACGCATGTTGCGTATGGAGAACTTAAGGGGAGTAACCCGATTAGCCATAGATGAAGCACAGCAACGCCAGGCGACGTACTACAACCGCAAACATCGCGATAGGGAATACCATGCTGGGGATCTGGTACTAAAGAGACAGAACGTTCTTTCATCCGCAGCCCAACACGTAGCCGCGAAATTGGCCACCAAATATCACGGCCCGTTCGTAATTCGCAAAAAGCTATCGCCCGTAGTAGTAGAATTGTCTAATCTCGAAGGAACCTGGTCTGGAAAGATCCACGTTCAGGATTTAAAGCCATACGTAACTTAAGAACACGGACGGTTACGCCAGATGTCAACCTATTACCGTATTTGCTCGACTCGCCTCTCAGGGAGCAAGCGCTTGTCAGTGGTTACCGCGGGACCGCCCACGCTGACCAAAACCATCCCACCCATCGCATGCGTAGTGTGTACCGCCCGACCAATTCCTTGTGTGCTTCTGCTTGCTTTCTGCTCCACAGACATATTGCCTCTCTTTTTTTTTCTTACCTGCGCCACCTACCTGCCGAAGTGCCTGCTACCTGCGCTACTTAATTTTGCCTGCTACCTGCGCTACTTGATTTTACCCACTACCTCCACGACTTGATTTGCTGCCTACTACCTGCGGATAGCTCACCTTGCGTTACGACCCGCTCTACACGCACCATCGAGACGGTACCAAGCTTACTTCACCCTAATTTCACTTGCATACCAATGGTTGTTTCCTTTCTGCCAAAACCACGCAACGAAGTCGTTCGCCTTATAACCCCTATAGCACATCACACCTCCTTCCTCATCATGGACCCGCGGCATTCCCCGATGCACCCGGACGTCCCTGATTCCTCGGACGAGTGGGATATGCTGGCCGACGACCCGGCGCACCGCGAATCAGACGGGCCAGCGTCGCCGTCAATCGAGGTAATCGCCATCGATAGTGACGAGGAGCGGGAATTATTGGAAGACCCGGAGGATCTACAACAGTCGTCGTCGGACCAGCCGACCGAACGTCGCCGACATAGCTCGCCCATACCGGAGCCAACCCGCCGGCCGACGCCTCCTCCGCCGCATCACCAAGCTCCACCCGGCGCCGCCGAGACCCTCCAGGAGGTCCTCGACGTCCTCGAGGAGTTCGAACCAGAGGAGATCGACCCAAACCCGTTGTTTGACTTGATGCGTCCCTATACGGATTGCATGGCGGCTTGCGATTACCTCCGCCCCGGATTCTTGGATGCCCTCGCCTCGACCGCCGCAGCCCTCGCCCACCAATCCTTGGGTTATTGCCCAATTGCGGAGGGACTGAGAAACCCCCGAGCTATGACCCCGGCCGCCATCATCCGGGAGTTCCCCGGGACAAGGGATGCCGCCACCAACACCCCGGCTGTTGGGTCCGTCGATCAAGCGGCTCAAACGGACGAGCCACCTCCACGGGAGTCGACCACCCGGGAGTCGCCGCCAGCGGGACCGTCGCAGGGCGAGTCATCGCAAGCCGGCCCAATACGCGTCCAGGTTGGACGAGACCGCCGCGACGCCGAACCCGGCCCAACACCGCGAGGACGTTGGTGTTACAACTGCGGAAGCACCCAACACCAGCGCCAACAATGTCAGGCACCCCCGCGTATGTTTTGCTTCCGTTGCGGGGAGCTAGACGTCACGGTCAGAACGTGCTCCATCCACGGCCCGATCTACGCGCGAGAAGGGAGAGGTCGGGGAGCCTCCAATCACCGAGCCAACCCCTAAGGGCCTGGGTCGCCCACACATGTTTCTTTCTTTCCGTCTTTATTCCCTTCTCACTTTCATCCTTCCTTTACCAAATATCGCCCTTTCAGTTTTGGTTTTTTTTGGTTTTTGTTATTATGGCCCCAATTACCTCTTGGTTTTGTACGGGTCACCTCGCAAATCCGAGGCCCCCAGGGTGCCCCTGCTTTAGTTTAAGAGCTGTTGTTCTTTTGTTTTCTCTCGCCTGAAAAAAAAATAAAACTTTCGCTTACGGAGAAACGTGGTCCCCGCAGTTTTATTTCTAACTTATAGTTTCGTTATTAGTCTACGAGTCACCTCGGCGGGTGGGGAGAAGGAGCACGCCCTGAGCGTGGTTGGAGGAAATAACTGGGCTCCAAGGGCGGCAGCCGAGGCACTTCTCTGTTTCAGGGCATGACCTACCACTCCGGGAAGCTGGAAGACCCGTTCGTGCGGGTGAGCAACGGAACTTATCGAAAGGAATGACGAATACCATACCGCAGGCGAGCTACCATCGTCGCCGAGCGCCGTCCTCAACCCTCCGGGACACATTCTGGGGTGGAGGTTTGTGACGTGACATCTTGTACCCACGTCACCCGCACGAATTATGGTCGACCAGTGGACCGGAGGTCCGGTCCATTTGACGCCGCACCGCGACTCGTCGGGAGGGGGGCTAATGCGAAGACTCCTCCTCAGTAACTATAAGTACTATTAAGTTGCCTGGATCGTCCATTAATCGTTTTTTTTGTGTACAATTAAGTTGCCTATCAATTACCTGCGTTAATCGTCAATATTTATTTGTGAGTGAGCGCGAGAGAGAGAAAGAGAGTGATGTTACGATTGTATATTATATTGCATCGCTCTCGAGGGTCGTTCGGGCCACCGTCCTCGCGCCTCAGCTCTCTGTGATTTCAGCGGTCGCTCCGCAACGATCCCATTCCTCCAGGCGTTGTTCTCGGTCACCAGAGTCCAACCAGCGAACGGTCGAAAGACCACGCCGGATATCGGCCATTAATGAACGCCGCCCGTGGCTTTCTCACCATCGCAACCGAGAGTTGCCCCGTTCGCCTCCATGTCTGCAGGAGCTATAGCCCGTGTGCAACGGCGCCTCGTCGGGTGGGGCCTGGGATTCCCTGGGGGGGAGGTGCTGTTCGCCTGGTGGCATTGTGGACCCACCGTGACGCGGAGGGACGCCTCGCGTCACGAGGGAGGTCTCCCCTCCACCTTTCAGTCGGACATCGGCCGGGTCCCCAAGAGGAAAAGCTCCTGCAGCGTGGAAAGCTCGCTGGAGGTGGGATCCGAGCGGGGACATCGTTCGAAGTTCCCGCGTATTAATTTCAACGCGCCGCCGAGAATTTCGGCTAATTCGCAACAGAGGCGCGAGAGCGAGGTCCTGCGGTCCTCGAGTGGTGGGGAGAAACAACGAGAGCGCGGAGCCTTGCCGAGGCGTTAGAACAATTAGTCTCCGTAATCGTGTCTCACCGGCGAGTCGCTGTTCACACCGAGCTCCTGAGCCCCAGCAACCACCACGTGCAGAGATTTCGCCTCGGTAAGCCCGTTCCTCTACTTTCTCCGATTCGTCGGATTATTGGGGTTTTAAGTATTAATTTTTAGAGTTTTGCCATTTATTGTTGGCGTGGAAGAATGAGGATGATATTCGAGCGGGAATGTGGCTCTTTTGTCTTCATTCTCTCCTCATTATTAAGTTTTTTTTGGAGTACCCAATTTTCCGTCGAATCCCCCTTGGTGACTCGCGATATTCTTTTAGTTTCGTGATTCAATTTTTATCGACTACGATAAATAATGTATAAAGTTTAATGAGTAATTTTATAGCGTAAAATTGGCCAGTCTAGGCTATTATATTTCGTCGCAATTTTGTGTTACGCGTTCAAGGCCGGCCGCGAGCACATCGCGCCGGTTTGTTTTCGTGCTATCTCTCTCTCGCGCGGCCTCGAGTACGTTAAGCATTGTTGTCATTCTTATTTGCCTCGGATCCCTTCAGTATTTTGTTCTCGAGTTTATTTCACCCAATTTTCGCATTCCTTTTATCTCGAAATATTATTTCATATATGTCGTTCCGTGTAAAATCGCCTGTACTACCTGCCTCCGAGCCTGGAATACCTAAATTCCAATTAAATTACCTGAGTTAGTGTCGTGCACACTAACTCTAGTATTATTTCGTTCGTTCAACTAATTTTCGTATTAGGGTGCCTAATTTACCTGTCTTCGGACCTTAGCTATTGTATCTTGATTGTATTGCCTCCGTTAGTGCCTGGCGTACTAACTCCGTTATTATTTAATTAATCTGTGTGATTTTCATGTTAGGTTGCCTAATTTACCTGTCTTCGGACCTTAGTTATTTTTCCCTCGATTGCATTGCCTCCGTTAGTGCCTTGCGCACTAACTCCGTTATTATTCAAGTAATCTGTGTAATTTTCATATTAGGTTGCCTAATTTACCTGTCTTCGGACCTTAGTTATTTTTCTCTCGATTGCATTGCCTCCGTTAGTGCCTTGCGCACTAACTCCGTTATTATTTAAGTAATCTGTGTAATTTTCATATTAGGTTGCCTAATTTACCTGTCTTCGTACCTTAGTTATTTTATCTCGATGGCATTGCCTCCGTTAGTGCCTTGCGCACTAACTCCGTTATTATTTAAGTAATCTGTGTAGTTTTCATATTAGGTTGCCTAATTTACCTATCTTCGGACCTTAGCTATTTTTCTCTTGATTGTATTGCCTCCGTTCGTGCCTTGCGCACTAACTCCGTTATTATTTAAGTAATCTGTGTAATTTTCATATTAGGTTGCCTAATTTACTTGTCCTCGGACCTTAGCTATTTTTCTCTTGGTTGTATTGCCTCCGTTCGTACCTTGCGCACTAACTCCGTATTATTTAATTAATCTGTGTAATTTTCATGTCAGGTTGCCTAACTTGCCTGTCTTCGGACTTTAGCTGTTTTTCTCTCGATGGTTATGTTAACTAAATTTACCTGAATAAATCTTAATATTAACTCAGTCACACGTCTTGGCCACTTTCTTTCGATACCTGCGATTTATTCTCTTACCCCGAACCAGCCCCTCTACCTTTTGTATCTCAGCATGAGCTGAGTAGCCGGACCGTCCTCGGTCACCCACGTTACCCGCGAATCTGTATGGCCAGCCTTGCGGCAGGGGTGGGTAAAAATTAAGTCGGTTTAACCGGCGGTACTTTCGTACCTGGCGCCCAGTCCACCCTCGCAATTTTTCGTTCGCGTGCGTAACGGGTCAGGTGAGTCGAGAAGGGACAGATTGACCCGAACCGGGAAAATCCTGTTACAGTCGATATACTCATTTTCGATTGTAAATGTGACTTTTGTAACCAAAAAAGATTGTATGTGCATGAGTCCAAATGTGTTATACAGCACTTCAATACCATTAAGTGCAATGTAAGAAACAGTAGTCAAATATCTTTAATAAAAACTGGTACTCGTTGTGAACGCGTATGGTAAATGAATATAAAATGTTAAAGTCCTTTTGTAATTTGAAATCGTTAACTATTGCGAACTAGAGTGCGAGCATTTGCGTACAGTTTTTCATAAATAGAATTAATAAAAATTGTATCGAGGAATGTTTATAACACACATGAATACAATGAATCAGTCGGTGCATAATTTATTATTCGGTCTCCGTACATGCGTGAAAAGCGGCTTCGAAATGCTGAAAATCATAGCTTATATACTAGATAGTATCACTGGAAAAAATGAAACGAGGGTAAATTCACGGCGCAGTAAAAGAAACCAGGAATATTACAGATAGGCTGCAACAGGAACAAGACCGTTAACCGTTAATGGTCACACGGGGTTAATTTTACCCCAGCCGTTACGTCACAATCCGGAGGTGTGACTATTAAGGGTTCATGATATAAATGTACCGTAAATGGATGGTCCACGGTGAGATTTTACCGATCAAGTACAATATGCCGACAGAAAATTAATCGAAAAAACGGTCGTTATGAATTCGGAGCGAATGTAATTAACGGGACAGACCTAGTTAGAATTTTCGAAAAATCGATTTTTTTTTATTTCATTTTCAAAAAGTAGAATCTCTTACGAACATTTTCCGCCCAGGTAAATGTAAATCGGACCATTATTCGCCGAAATACAAGACTTTGTAGCATGTCGTGTCTGAGCCATGCAAACCGTACTCAAAACTTTAAGTGCGTTTTTCTCGAAACCATGTTTTTGAAGTCGGTGATCACTGTAGCTCGAGAACGGCTTTACCGATCGGGTTGAAATTTATATCACTTCTTCTATACATGGTAGTCCTCCATATGAACGAAGGATTTTTTTTTTGGATAATTATTTTTATTTTTAATAGCAAAAAATGGAACTGATATTTTGGTCAAAAAAACACTTTTGACTTTTAACGGCCGCCATTTTGTGAAAAATGGAAATTTTTCAAAACCCTTCGTTCAACCGGAGCATTATATCATTAACTAAAAATCCCCTCCGTTTTTTTTGTTTCAGATGAGCCGTTGCAGCGTGAGCTTGATCACCGCAAACCGTGTTTTTTTTTGCAGTGTCCTCGGCAATTGACGGTCACCAGCTTATTTCGATATGTATTGCGTTGAAAAAATTGCAACATATACATTACATATGTATCTTTTAAACGGAAGAACTTTTGTTGTGAATTATTTTATCGTTTGACCAAAAAAAAAAATCGGAAAAAAGGCCTTTTTTTTGACGTTCCTACTAGGTCTGTCCCGTTAAGGAATCATGGCGGTTCGAGACATGCAGCAAATAAAAAATCAAGTAAATTTTCCATAAGTTAGAAAATAAAGAATTCCGAAACAAATATTTGTCATGCTACACTGAAAAGGCTGAAAGTGTATATGAATAAATAGTGATGCGCTATGAACAATAACAACTTGACATTATAACATGAAACAAAACAGTGGTCTTTTAATTGCAGCTGATGATACCGGTATAGGTCGCGGGGTACACATCATAATAAACAAACCAGTTGAAACATTCGATGGACAGAAAGTGATGAAAAAACGTTCAACGTCTTGATTATACCGTACAGAAAATCGTGGATGGACGAAAATTTCATACGATACAAAAAAAGTGAGTTTCTTGAAGCCGCACTTTTTATTGGTTAACGGAGAACACGTCGATTACCTTTTTTCAGTTCCATACATAATACGCGTCGATGTGACGAAAAATAAAAATTTCAAAGAGCGTAACAATTTTTAACAGTGTTTTTGAGATACTTTTGAAATGATCCTTCAATTAATAATTACGGAATGTAATGTAAAATTGAGAAAATAGATAGTACGCAATATTAAACCGCGATTTATTTTTCATTTCATTGCTTAGGAAAAAAACCGGTATGACGCGTTGGACGCCTACTCTGAAAAGCAATAAAGTCGGCCGCTGAACGAAAAAAAAAATGAAAAAAGGACAAACGCTGCAAATATAATGGACAGAAAACCGTGGATAGATGAAAATTTCACTATACAAAAAAGGGTGAGTTTTTAAAGTTACATTTTATTCGTAATAAGAGGAGGGAAGACGTGTATGAATTTATTTCATTTCACTGCGAATATGTGTTGAAAAATTAAAATTTTAAAGAGCGTAACGATTTTTAACAATGTTTCTAAAATACTTTTGAAATAATGGATCCTCCAATTAATAATTATGGAATGTAATGAAAAATGGAGAAAACAGATAGTACACAATATTGCGCTGTAATTAATTTTTTTTTATTGCTCGGGAAAAAACTGGTATGACGCGTTGGATGCCTAATCTGAAAAGCAATAAAGTCGGCCACTGAACGAAAAAAAATGACAAAGGGGCAAACGCTGCAATTATAATGGACAGAAAACCGTAGAAGGACGAAAATTTCACTATATAATAAAAGGTGAGTTTTCAAAGTTGCATTTTATTCGTAATAAGAGGAGGGAAGACGTGGATGAGCTTATTTCATTTCAATGCGAAAATGTATCAAAAAATGGGAATTTTAAAGAGCGTAACGATTTTTAACAATGTTTTCGAGATACTTTTGAAATAATAGATCCTCTGACTAATAATTATGGAATGTGGTGAAAAATGGAGAGAACAGATAGTACACAATATTGAGCCGTATTTAATTTTTTTTTTCATTGCTCGGGAAAAAACTGGTATGACGCGTGGGATGTCTACTCTGAAAAGTAATAAAGCCGGCTGCTGAACGATAAAAAAAAATGAAAAACGAGAAACGCTGCAACTATAATGGACAGAAATTCGTAGATGGACGAAAATTTCACTATACAATAAAGGATGAGTTTTCAAAGTTGCATTTTATTCGTAATAAGAGGAGGGAAGACGTGGATGAGCTTATTTCATTTCAATGCGAAAATGTGTCTAAAAACGGAAATTTTAAAGAGCATAACGATTGTTAATAATGTTTTTGAGATACTTTTGAAATAATAGATCCTCCGATTGATAATTATGGAATGTGGTGAAAAATGGAGAGAACAGATAGTACACAATATTGAGCCGCAATTAATTTTTCTTTTCATTGCTCGGGAAAAAACCGGTATGACGCGTTGGATGCCTACTCTGCAAAACAATAAAGACTGCCGTAGAACGATAAAGAAAAATGAAAAAAGGGAAACGCTGCAACTATAATCGACAGAAAACCGTAGAAGGACGAAAATTTCACTATACGATAAAGGGTGAGTTTTCAAAGTTGCATTTTATTCGGAATAAGAGGAAAGAAGACGTGGATGAGCTTATTTCATTTCAATGCGAATATGTATCAAAAAATGGGAATTTTAAAGAGCGTAATCATTTTTAAAAAGTTTTTGATATAATTTTGAAATAATGGATCCTCCGATTAGTAATCATGGAATGTGGTGAAAAATGGAGAGAACAGATAGTACACAATATTGAGCCGTATTTAATTTTTCTTTTCATTGCTCGGGAAAAAACTGGTATGACGCGTAGGATGTCTACTCTGAAAAGTAATAAAGCCGGCTACTGAACGATAAAAAAAAAATGAAAAACGAGAAACGCTGCAACTATAATGGACAGAAATTCGTAGATGGACGAAAATTTCACTATACAATAAAGGGTGAGTTTTCAAAGTTGCATTTTATTCGTAATAAGAGGAAGGAAGACGTGGATGAGCTTATTTCATTTCAATGTAAATAAGTGTCAAAAAATGGGAATTTTAAAGAGCGTAACCATTTTTAAAAACTTTTTGATATAATTTTGAAATAATGGATCCTCCGATTAGTAATCATGGAATGTGATGAAAAATGGAGAGAACAGATGGTATACAAAGAGCTGTAATTAATTTTTTTTTTCATTGCTCGAGAAAAAACCAGCATGACGCGTTGGATGCCTACTCTGAAAAGCAATATAGTCTGCCGCTGAACGTAAAAAAAAAGTTTTCATTTTTTTCAATGTTTTTGAGATATTTGAAATGACGGATAGTTCCATTGAAAATTATGGAATGTAATAAAAAATAAAGAGAATAGATACCGCAAGTAATATAATTATCAAATAATAATGAAATGTTATGTAAAAAGCGCAAAATTATTATGAATCGTATATTGAAACTGCACTTTTTCTGGTTTTCGACTCAGAAATAAATGTTTGACGACCCACTTAAGCAGAAAAATTCCTTTTCCAGTTGAATATGTACGAGTACAACAGTGACGAAAGCCGATCGCAGACGAAGAGAAGAATACGACTAATAAACAATTTATTTATCATCACTAAAATATATCGTATAATGGAATATTATTTTGTAACATTCACACTTATGTTGAAGCATTATATCGAAACGATGCGTACGTACTATCGCTAATTGCGGAGCCATGTACGACTCGTCATCTAATTCTAATAAAGTCATCATATTAACTGACAATTTAGCGAACTTTTGAGTCCGGGGAGATAATCGAAAAAAGAACATCAAAATGCAAAATCGCCTTCTGCGCAACCCTCGAAAACTGTTTTTTTTTTTCGATACACTCCCACCTCTCATTAAGTTCATAAAATGCAAGGCATATTCATTATCATGGAGAGCCTAGTGACACTAGTTACTAGGAAAGCCTAGAACACTAGTGAAAAAAACATTGAGAATCATTTTTACTGCCTATTACTTATATTCACGGTGTATTTTATAAAAATCTGATCGTTTCGGTAGCATGTGCAATAGAGAAACGTTAAAAACTGCTTGGTTTTATATCAACAAAATAATTAATGTATTATTTATAAGTCTGTGCTGCGACACAGAAATCTTCGTATTTAAATTGATAATTTATATGTATATATATATACATATATATGTATGTAAAATGAAAAATACATATTGTACCGCCGCCCTTCCCAAAAAGTCCCGAGAGCAAAAAAAATGTAAAATCGTTTAGACTATCTCCCGTTTGTCCCGAAAGCCTTACGTCGTGTTTTGTGTATTATTCCAATTATTATTTCCCTTCATCTCATAATACGAATAACTGAATGACCAGCCAGTGGGACTGGAAATAAAAATTCGACACGAATTCTTGGGTCGAAACGACCAGCCAGCATGGACTGAAAGAAAAAAAGTTCGACCCAACAATACGGGGCGAAACGACTAAGCAAGCGGGTAGGGAGAAAAAATCCGACCCGAGATTTCGGGTCGAAACGACCAGCCAGCGGGGCTGGGAGAAAATGAAATTCGACCCGAGAATCAGGGTCGAAACGACCAGCCAACGGGGCTGGGAGAAAATAAAATTCGACCCGAGAATCAGGGTCGAAACGACCAGCCAGCGGGGCTGAGAGAAAAAAACTCGACCCGAAATTTCGGGTCGAAACGACTAGTCAGCGGGGCTAGGAGAAAATGAAATTCGACCCGAGAATCCGGGTCGAAACGACCAGCCAGCGGGGCTGGGAGAAAATAAAATACGACCCGCGAATTCGGGTCGAAACGACCAGGCGCCGGGGGCCCAAAATATATTGCGACTGAGATATTTTAGTCGTAACGACCAGCAGACAAGGCCCCGAAGTAGGTTGTTGCGACTAAGAATTTCCAGTCGTTACTACCAGCGAGGAAAAGTATTCTAACGACCAAAAATATTCGGTCTAAATGACCCCAAAAACGAC
Source organism: Rhimphoctona megacephalus (assembly GCA_963989365.1). Classification (NCBI taxonomy): domain Eukaryota; kingdom Metazoa; phylum Arthropoda; class Insecta; order Hymenoptera; family Ichneumonidae; genus Rhimphoctona; species Rhimphoctona megacephalus. The sequence continues at coordinate 165,146 of OZ022423.1, forward strand.
CCAAATTCCGGTCGTACAATCCGCTGGGGCCGCGCGCGACGATCGATGGCAATGCCCATGAATTAATGAAAAAACGTTAAACCAATGACAAATTGCACGGCCAAATAAATCAACGTAAAAAACGGTAAAACGATGGCAAGCATGACCGAAGAAACGAAGAATGATGGCCGTTTAAGGGCGGAAATGATCTCTCCAGAAAAATCAATAATACGCGAGTCGTTCCATAATTAAAAACCGGAAGTAAGAATACACTAAAATATAATAAATGGAAATAATAAAAGCAGCTTTTGTAGATTCTGTCAGTATACCTTTCAATAATTAAACATATAGCTTGGAAACGCATTAAAAAATTTTGAATGATCGAATACGAAAAATACAAGTTGTAAAACACGGTATACAGTAGAAAACAAGGAAACAAAAATTTCCGGAAAAAAAATTATCAAAAAATATACACATTCATGGGTGCAAACCCATAAAAAATGTACTATACCGACAATAAATGTGACAATACCTTTCAATAACAAGACATAAAACTTTAGAAAACGCATAGAAACATTTTGAATAAACGAAAACAAAAAGTACATTTTTTAAAACACGGTATGCAATAGAAGATGAGGAAACAAGAAATTCCGGTGAAAAATTATCGAAAAATATGCACATTCGTGTACGGAAACCAATAAAAAACGTACTACCGTCAAGAAATATGACAATACCTTTCAATAACAAAAAATATAACTTCTGAAAACGCATAGAAAATTTTTAAATGATCGTGTACAAAAAATACAACTTGTAAAAAACGTAGACAGTAGAAAATGAGGAAACGAGAAATGCCGCGGTGAGAATTATCGAAAAATATACACATTCATGTATGCAAACCAATAAAATATGCACTACCGACAGAAAATATGACAATACCTTTCAATAACAAAACATAACTTTTGAAAAATCTGAAATGATCGAATATGAAAAATATAACTTTTATAAAACACAGTATACACTAGAAAACGTATATGAAACAAAACGATGGAGAAGCATATAAGAAATTCTTTTTTGTACGTATATGTAAGCAAATATATTTGTATACTGTGTAAAAAATAAAATATCAAATAGCACTTCCATTTTTATCCCTCGTTTTAAAATTTTTGCCATTGTGTACCCGCCAACACGTTACATATCGTTATACGTATATCTTTCGTGTATGCGCCATATGGCCCGTTGATACAGCGATCGGCAGAAGTGCGTACACGCATGCGCACGCGCGGTATAGAGTCGTTGTTCGACGTGTTGAATATATATTTTCAGCAAACGTTCAGAGTCTTATTGTGCTTCGCCCCGTTCGCGTTACCGAAATTAATAATTGAATTCATTTGTCATCATTTTGAGGTGTATCGAAAAAAAACACGTGAAAAAGTAATCAACGCGTTTTTTATGAATTTGAGGAGAATCGAATTGCCAAATGCAAACGACGATACAATTGGGATGATGTATATACGCCGGCATGATGGTTATGTTAAATCGAAATATAGGAATAGTCAGTTTTCACGTTAAAAAATAAATTTTCAAATGAAAGGTAAACTCAATCGCGTAAAATGTAGAATTGTGAATGATATGAATTGAATATATGTCAGATATCAAAAATAATAAAGGTAAAGACCAGGAACTTTATTATCAAATTGAGAAACAACGACGTATCTCACTATATATAAAAACAAGATTATATATCTCAATATATATAAAAACAAGATTATCAACAACAAAAATAAATACACCGATACCAGAATTGGGACAAACGATGCAACAATTGGAGAGATCAGAAATAAGTAACTGTGACGACCCTATAAGGAACCGTTCAAATCACGACGACAGAAAATTGGCGATGCTTATCACAAATAACCTACAGTATATCGTTCGTATGCAACACCGAATGGCTATCAGGCTAAAGAGAGTACAAAATTTGACAAAGACATATAAAGGCTTCGCCGGTGGAAAAAATAATGAAGAAGTAAGTATTTTCATATTACAAAGAAATGTTACTGCATGAAACGATAAAGAATTTGGACACAAATCTTCGTACATTGTGAAATTGAAAGCAAAAGTACGACGCGTCAAGGAATAAGTTAATCGTAGCGATAAAATATTGTTAAATTATTACAGAGCAAGAGCAAAGATATAATGACAATGGCAAACGGAGAGAGAAAATATGGGACAAGTCATTCGATCTTAAAGAGCAGTGTTAAAGCAACGACGCGCTGGGTAATATAACTATTTTGTCCCTTGTTCATGTGGAAAGAGCTCACAAATAAAGTTTGAAAAACGATGAAAAGTGTTTAGAATGAAAATAAATAATTATTTTGCAAAAGAGATGTGAAATGGTGGAAAAAGATGTCAGCGAGGATTCAACAGTTGAAGTATCATCGGAGCAGGACAAAAACGATGAGACGTGCATCTGTCGACGTTGGAAAAACAGGCCTCGGAGAGACAATGACAGATACGACGGTTACAAATTGGAGTGGACCAAAATTTGGGTGAACAACTCTTTGAGCAAAACGTTTAATAATAAATCGATAAGAAAATATGATTCTTAAAACGGCTTATTGTATTTGTACAGGAAACGAATGAAGCAACCAAATTTCCTAATGTGATCTATTGTAATAAAATGCAGGTGAATAACAAGGCCTGACAATCGACGGAACCGATGCGGCCAGCATATAATGAAAATGAAACAATATTCGAGTTGACAATTGACGCCGTAGCAGAGGAAGCAGGAGAGGAAACGGAATGGGTCAAACCTGAAAATATAAGGGTAAACGATGAGACAAGAATTGATAAATAATCAAAAATGAATGATGATATAAAGTTTCTGCAATTTATTTTAAAAAATTTGTATATAATAATGTACAGAACGGTCATGACGATGAAGAAGTGGTACAACTTGCTGAAGATGGGTGACAAAGCCAGCCGCGGTTTGAGCGAATGGAAAAGCAACGAATTGCAGAATAAAAAGTGGACAACGGCGAAGATTTTGTGGAAACAAGACGCATGAATATGATAATGAAGAGGATAAAAAATATTAGGAAGCAGCTAGGAGAACTGTTTGAAAACCCACGACGTCGTTCGACGAAAAAATAAAAAAACTTCACATATAAGAAATAATTACATTGTTTAGTTGAGATAAAAATGAATAACATATCAAAAATTATTTGAAACACTTTGCCGCTGCTTCGCTGCAAAGAAAAAATGAACATTATTGAACGTAACACATAACTGATAATGTCCTTAAAAATTAAAAAGATTGAATCGTCGGTAAGAGATATAATAGGGAAAAACATAGTTTCTCGACGATGAAATAAAATAAAAAATATGTCGAACGATAAAGTTTATGCATTAACGAGTACCGTCGTGAATCGAAAAAAAGAAAAGTAAAAAACCCGAAAAAAACCTGAGAATAATTTGTTAACTTATTTTATAGAATAATCGTTTAACAAACTAGTTATAAAATTTTCTAAACTAAAAAAGCAGCAGTCGCTATTTGGATCCATTTCACAAAGAAAATGTTGGCTGGTAAGAAAATCAATACAACTTAAATTGTTTTTTATTTTTTCAATAAATTAATTAAATAAATGTAGTTATAACGACAAAACGGTAAAAAAAATGAGTGATTTATTTTTTTAACTAGGCTTAAGGGTTGCAAAGAAAAGAATCGCATGATATCACTATGGAAATTATTTTATTACCCGCTTATTTTAAGGAAAAATGTCCGATGTAATAATGATCGAAATAAATTGCTTTCAAGTACGAATGAAGAACAAGAACAATGATATTTTATCAAAGTGCACATAACCCATGCATTCGTGCAATTTGTAGAAAAAAAATGTCAATTTACATCCCTCGTTACAAACCTACTTCGATTGTTCGATATGTTATAAAAAATGTTATAGAAAATGTGTATTGCGCTAATCAAGTGCAATTGCTAAATTTTCGCAATTGTTTTACACCAAGTGCGAGAAATAAAATGTAGTGAAGAGGAATTTGTATCACGGCGTGTTGCTGTATTAACGGAGAAAAATATTAATGACGTTGTATTGGAATAGCGTGGACTGCTGGCATATGCATTTGTAATGGCACATTCCCATGGAGTTTTTTTCAAAGAATAATGCGTATTTGTTAACCGTTTATAATGGGTAACATGTTACTTTGTTGCTCGAGGGGTACTTTAACGATTGCACAACAAACATTATTTATAAACTTGATGGTTAAAATGTTGCTTTATTGTTTTTTATAATTGTTTCATTAACAAAAAATGTTATTTTGAAATTTCCTGTAAATGGAAAAAAAAAGTTTGGATGAAATGTATGACATGGGATCCTAGAATCTCTCTTATATACCCAAATAAGACGTGATGCATGACAAGCGATTAAAATATACGAATTATTCCCTGAAAGAACTCGATGAAAATATGCAATTGAAAAAGCTTTTGCCTTTGAAAGATTTAGCAATGTTTAGCTATTAATATTATTTTACGTGAATAAAACAAACTTTAAAAAAGTAAAAAAAGAACGCCAAGTATTAAAAGATCGCGACCTTAGTTATAAAATGACCATTCAATATTTTTTCTGTTATTACTTAAAACTTCACCTCACCTCGAAAAAACTGAGCAATAAATGTTTGTCCTTAATTTCCAGAAAATGAAAAAAATATTAACATTCATTCCACTCCCGTAATACGCAGAAGGGTACTTTATCTCGAAAACGATGATCAATAATGTTCTTCTTGATTTTGAAAAAAAATTGAAATTCCACGATTCTTATTTCACTATTGGAATATGCTCAAAGTTACTTTATCCTGAAAAAAAAACATACTAAAGAAATTTCGATATTAATTTTCAAATAAAAACGTATTCGCATCTTATATTTTTTTATCCTGATATATGAGAAGTTACTGTACACCAAAAAAAGATCTCGCTAGAAATTGTTGTCCATGATTGGAAAAACAATGAAATGATTTTTTAACATAGCCAAGAATGGTGAATGAATTAGGGGTTTTTGCATGGAATCATGTACACCTTGAATGGTACCTACTAAAGGTTGTTGTCGCCTCAAGGGCTTCAAGAATAATTTTGCGGATATAAAGAAATTGTTATTCTGATTTTATGCTAGCTAAGGACTTATAAACATACAACAAAATTCCACAGAAAATGATACAAAAAACAATTATATGTTTATATATAAAAGTGTAAATACGCGTACAAATGCACGCATTGTATCTACACGTATGTACCACACAAATTAATTGCAAAGATTTCACACAAACTTGGCGTGCATGCGCGCGCGCGCGCGCGCGTGTGTGTGTGTGTGTGCGTGCGTGCGTGCGTGCGCGTGCGTGCGTGTGTGTGTGTATGTGTGTATCTGCATCTGTTTCTATGTGTGTATTTGTATCTGATTTTGTGTGTGTATCTGTATCTGCATCTGTGTGCTGTGTGTGAATCTGTATCTACATCTGTATGACTGTGTGTATCTATGTCTGCATCTGTACGCGTGCCTGTGTCTATTTCTCTTTGTATGAGCGTATCTAAACTACGTCTGTGTGTCATTTTTTATTTTTTTATTTTGTTTTTTATATGTAAAAATTACTTTAAAAATTGAAATTGTGTCCTCTCGGGGGCCTCCGCCTCCCGAACCCCCCGCGGGGGGCCATGCCCCCTGCGACCCCCATTGCCCCAGGTTCGAATGGTATTCTGGTTAAAAAATAGTATTTATTCCAACAATACATTTCTTATATTATCACTGTCTCACTCGCTCAGCGGAGCGGCAAGAAGGGGTAGCCTCGTTCAGCGAGCGGTGACGTCACAGGGTAACGAATGTATATCAGTCTCGCAAAGGACGTATGTCCAAATCGCAAAAAACTTTAAAAACGTAAAAAAAGAACGCCAAGTATTAAAAGACGCGACCTTAGTTATAAAATAACCATTCAATATCTTTTCTTTTATTATATTACAATTTTTACACCTCGAAAAAACTAAACAAAAAATGTTTATACTTAATTTCCAAAAAAATAAGTAAATATCAACATCCATTTCTCTTCCGTAATACTGAAAAGGGTACTTCCGAGGTACTTCACCCCAAAAACAATGAACAAACATACTAGAAAAATTTTGGCATTCATTATCGAATAAAAACCTATTTACATGTTTTATTTTGTTTTCGTCTTGATATGTGATGAGTACATAGAAAAAAGATCTAGTTGTAAATTGTTGCCGATGATTGAAAAAAAAATGAAATCATTTCAACGTAGCCAATAATGGTGAATGAATTATGAGTTTCGGAATGGAACCATGCACATCTTGAAGATTTACCTGCTAGAGGTTTTTGTCACCTCAAGGGCTTCAAAAAAAATTCTGCGGATATAAAGAAAATGTTATTCTGCTTTTATGCTCGCTAAGCACTAAGAATGTACAACACAATTCCACAGAGAATAACACAAAAAACAATTACATATAAATGCGCAAATACGTGTACAAATGCACGCGTTGTATTTACACGTATGTACCGCACTAATTCACTGCAAATACTACACACAAACTTGGCGTGCATGGTTTTCAAATTACAGCTCGAGAAGACACAGTTGATTAAATATGCTATCCAAATCAATATTCAACCAGTTCTTCTATCAATAGTGAAAGAAGTCCGATCCGTAGATAGAACGGGAGAGTACCGATTAATGATTTGATCAACGAAATACATGACTAGGTTGTACAGATTAGGAATGAAAATGGATGAAAAGGATGAATGGATAATAAAATGAGATGAACTGTAAAGATGGATGAATGAAATGGGTGAACAGTAGATAGTTGAACAGTATATATCGATGAACGAATCGAATAATTGAATCGATGAAATGATGAATGGATGTGATGAATGGAGAGTTGGCTTATACAAATAAAAGAAATGGCAAAATAAGATAAATGGATCGATGAACGGGATGCATTTATGAATGGTCTGGCCCACCGGCTAAATAGCATTGATTCATTGATTGATGATTAATTGAGTTCAGTGAATAAAATAATGGATCGAATCGTCAGACGGATAGAAAAAAATGAATGGATGGGATGACGGAATAAGATGTACGCATGGAACTTGAACCGCTTATACGTCTTAATTCTGAACCCATCTATCCGTTCTACCGTATACTCATTTTTTGAATGTACGGACAGACGATTAGATAGGCTACATGAATAGATGGTTAGGATGAACGAAGAAATAAATAGGCGAGTAAATGAATTCATGGGTGGACTTTATGCCATAAGCAAACTGTAGAATTTTCAACACACTTTAAAAGATGTAGAAATCGGCTACAACGAATCTATAGTTTGCTTATGGCGTTAAGCACAGAAGACACTCAATGTGTGTTTGAATAACACACTTGGTTTTTACAGTGATTTGAATTCGCTCAATATACAGATGGATGGAGCGTTCCTTCACTGAGCTGTAATTTGAAAACCATGCACGCCAAGTTTGTGTGTAGTATTTGCAGTGAATTAGTGCGGTACATACGTGTAAATACAACGCGTGCATTTGTACACGTATTTGCGCATTTATATGTAATTGTTTTTTGTGTTATTCTCTGTGGAATTGTGTTGTACATTCTTAGTGCTTAGCGAGCATAAAAGCAGAATAACATTTTCTTTATATCCGCAGAATTTTTTTTGAAGCCCTTGAGGTGACAAAAACCTCTAGCAGGTAAATCTTCAAGATGTGCATGGTTCCATTCCGAAACTCGTAATTCATTCACCATTATTGGCTACGTTGAAATGATTTCATTTTTTTTTCAATCATCGGCAACAATTTACAACTAGATCTTTTTTCTATGTACTCATCACATATCAAGACGAAAACAAAATAAAACATGTAAATAGGTTTTTATTCGATAATGAATGCCAAAATTTTTCTAGTATGTTTGTTCATTGTTTTTGGGGTGAAGTACCTCGGAAGTACCCTTTTCAGTATTACGGAAGAGAAATGGATGTTGATATTTACTTATTTTTTTGGAAATTAAGTATAAACATTTTTTGTTTAGTTTTTTCGAGGTGTAAAAATTGTAATATAATAAAAGAAAAAATATTGAATGGTTATTTTATAACTAAGGTCGCGTCTTTTAATACTTGGCGTTCTTTTTTTACGTTTTTAAAGTTTTTTGCGATTGATTTCACTTCTTTTTGAAAAACGGCCATACTCACCAACTGTCCTATAGAGGTAAAAAAAAATCTCATTCGGGAACAATGATTAATCAGATTTTTTTTGACATAAGTTGAGTAACTTCCTTCATATGACAAAAAACAATCGCAGAGCTAAACAGTAATTTCTTCCGTCACTGACGCACAAACACTGCTAAATGAGTATTATACGAGGAAAACAAGTTTTAACAATGAAATGGAAAGAAAATGATAGTTATAAAGAAAATCAATTTTTTTGCAAAGTAACATCCGGATGTAAGGTGGTCATTTGACAACTAAGGTTACAATTTTTTAACATTTGCCGTACATTTTTAATACCTTTCCAAAGTATTACATACAACAATTTTTCAAATTCTAAGCGTAAAATGTTTTTCTCAACAGTGTCAACCCCCTTCGATATTACTCTTGAATTTTTATCAAAAACTACTTCCATTTTCATCAAAAACTTTGATGATGGGGAAATCGTTCGTTGTATTTTTTATAATTGAATTGTGGATTTTTTTTACTATTAATCATGCACTAATCTCCGAAAAATTATACAAACCGAATGGATAAGTGGGTCAAATTTTTCGTTTTGACAGATGCTTTCACTGAAAAATATGTCAACAATTGTTTAAAGATTACGTAAATCAATTTTTAAATTATAAGCAAAAAATGTTTTTTCCCGCAGCGATAGTCCCTTTTAATTTTGCTGTTAAATTTTCATAAGAAACTATTATTCATTCAATGCATTTCAAGACTAGTATAATCGTGGGGAAATATTAGTCTAATCAACAACAAAAATGTTTATTAAAATTAACAATTCGAAAAATAGAACTAGCTATTTTCTCATGTTTGTACTTCGTAAATTCTCATGTTTGTACTTGTAAATTTATTAATTGAATTATGCTTCCGTACAAACATTGAAGAAACAAATTAATTAGTACAAGCGCTATGATAAAAGGTTATTTTATCTTAGGATAAAAAAAGGTAGGTGATGTAAACTTCGAATAATTTTTCACATAGTTTTAAACAAAGTACATTTCAGAACAAAAATGTTAACCTCCTAGACGATTCGCTTTGTTCGAGTTTTCAAGGAGCTATAGATAATAGATTGTAAAAAAAATCGATATTTTAATAATAATAATAATATACAACGAATGATTTCCCTACGATCACACTTAAAATATGCTTAAAATTTCTCAAAAAAATAATTGTTTTTTTATAAAAAAAATAACAGAAACCAAAGTACTAAACTAACTAAAATAACAGAAATAACAATAATGAGAAAGAGAGCGAGCGCGCTACGAGCGAGAGAGAGGGGACGAAGATTCGCGCGCTGTCTCTCTCACTCAGCGGCGCGCGATAAAAGGGGGTATAAACCTCGTTCAGCGGGACTGGGTGACGAAAAGCAGAGAAATGTAGAAGATTCTTATCAAAAGGACATGTGTCTCACCTATTCAAGCGTGACTTACGCCCGTTTGTCTCCAGGAAGACAGATTATTCCGAAACATTCGATTTTAATTCATTAAATTATCATATCTCAAGATTGGCTAAACGGATCTACTTACAACAAAGACCAATAGAAAGAGAAAAATCGAAAAAAAATCGTCACAAATATTCAGATTTTTTACTCAAACGGTTCGTCCGTGAGAGCGATTTAAAAACGCTATGACGTCATAAAACCGGCTTATTCGTGTATATAAAAGTGCGGCAGGGCTCGCGCTGACTTTTTCTTTTAATACTTGGCGTTGAGCCGCTACCGCGTCTCTTGATTTGAATAAAACAATGATAATTCAGGGTATAGAAAGGGAGGACAAAACAATAAGGATGTGTCAAAAACTAAAAGCGACAGCTGATGGAAAATCTGAAAACAGGACACAATTTTTTCGGAATCACTATACTTGCACTGAAACTTCACTCATATTCAAATTAATATATCTTAAACAGAGTTAATAATAAAATTTAAATTCAAGACGAAAATTTAAAAAATTATGTTTCCCTCACATTTTATCGCATATTACTACAAAATACGCGCGCTGACGGTCTCGCAGGGGAGCAGCCATCTCAAGTATCTACGAAGATGATTAACTGGCATTCAGCGAGATTACACAGCGGTGACAAAACGTGTCCAAAATTATACTGATCGACATATAAATGTCATCCTTATATTTGTAGAAAAATTTATACAAAAACTTCATTTTTTTTTTAGTAAAAAATAAAGAATAACACAGTGTTAGAGCACGCGATACAGAAAACATACGATATTTTCATTCATTATTTATTCAAAATAAATGAGAAAGAGATAAAACGCTCGCGGCTTTGCGCTCTATTTGTTTTTTTTTTACTCTTACTCATTGTCAATGACACGCGATATCATATATTATATATTAATATTTTAATTATTACATGTGGTTATATTATTACATCTGGTTTATTTCTCATGTGTATACATATCAAGAGACGCGGTAGCGACTCGATAGTTAGTGCATACAGGAAGTACAGGAAGAAATGCTACGCGTATTATTTAATTCATGTAATTTAAACCAATTTTAAACAACTGAAAAAAAGTGAAAAACGACCATGTTCAAAAATGTATACAAGGTCCGAAAAAAATCGTAAAAGTATTTAAATAACCCAGAATGAAGCTGTATATGCCCTCTTCAAAATCTTGTTTGCAAAATTGGAATATCTACTTTTTTGGCAGAGCAATCGAACTTTTAGTGCGTCTCCAAATATTACGATTTCGGCCAGCATATATATATATATATATATATATATATATATATATATATATATATATTGTAACAGGATTTTCCCGGTTCGGGTCAATCTGTCCCTTCTCGACTCACCTGACCCGTTACGCACGCGAACGAAAAATTGCGAGGGTGGACTGGGCGCCAGGTACGAAAGTACCGCCGGTTAAACCGACTTAATTTTTACCCACCCCTGCCGCAAGGCTGGCCATACAGATTCGCGGGTAACGTGGGTGACCGAGGACGGTCCGGCTACTCAGCTCATGCTGAGATACAAAAGGTAGAGGGGCTGGTTCGGGGTAAGAGAATAAATCGCAGGTATCGAAAGAAAGTGGCCAAGACGTGTGACTGAGTTAATATTAAGATTTATTCAGGTAAATTTAGTTAACATAACCATCGAGAGAAAAACAGCTAAAGTCCGAAGACAGGCAAGTTAGGCAACCTGACATGAAAATTACACAGATTAATTAAATAATACGGAGTTAGTGCGCAAGGTACGAACGGAGGCAATACAACCAAGAGAAAAATAGCTAAGGTCCGAGGACAAGTAAATTAGGCAACCTAATATGAAAATTACACAGATTACTTAAATAATAACGGAGTTAGTGCGCAAGGCACGAACGGAGGCAATACAATCAAGAGAAAAATAGCTAAGGTCCGAAGACAGGTAAATTAGGCAACCTAATATGAAAACTACACAGATTACTTAAATAATAACGGAGTTAGTGCGCAAGGCACTAACGGAGGCAATGCCATCGAGATAAAATAACTAAGGTCCGAAGACAGGTAAATTAGGCAACCTAATATGAAAATTACACAGATTACTTAAATAATAACGGAGTTAGTGCGCAAGGCACTAACGGAGGCAATGCAATCGAGAGAAAAATAACTAAGGTCCGAAGACAGGTAAATTAGGCAACCTAATATGAAAATTACACAGATTACTTGAATAATAACGGAGTTAGTGCGCAAGGCACTAACGGAGGCAATGCAATCGAGGGAAAAATAACTAAGGTCCGAAGACAGGTAAATTAGGCAACCTAACATGAAAATCACACAGATTAATTAAATAATAACGGAGTTAGTACGCCAGGCACTAACGGAGGCAATACAATCAAGATACAATAGCTAAGGTCCGAAGACAGGTAAATTAGGCACCCTAATACGAAAATTAGTTGAACGAACGAAATAATACTAGAGTTAGTGTGCACGACACTAACTCAGGTAATTTAATTGGAATTTAGGTATTCCAGGCTCGGAGGCAGGTAGTACAGGCGATTTTACACGGAACGACATATATGAAATAATATTTCGAGATAAAAGGAATGCGAAAATTGGGTGAAATAAACTCGAGAACAAAATACTGAAGGGATCCGAGGCAAATAAGAATGACAACAATGCTTAACGTACTCGAGGCCGCGCGAGAGAGAGATAGCACGAAAACAAACCGGCGCGATGTGCTCGCGGCCGGCCTTGAACGCGTAACACAAAATTGCGACGAAATATAATAGCCTAGACTGGCCAATTTTACGCTATAAAATTACTCATTAAACTTTATACATTATTTATCGTAGTCGATAAAAATTGAATCACGAAACTAAAAGAATATCGCGAGTCACCAAGGGGGATTCGACGGAAAATTGGGTACTCCAAAAAAAACTTAATAATGAGGAGAGAATGAAGACAAAAGAGCCACATTCCCGCTCGAATATCATCCTCATTCTTCCACGCCAACAATAAATGGCAAAACTCTAAAAATTAATACTTAAAACCCCAATAATCCGACGAATCGGAGAAAGTAGAGGAACGGGCTTACCGAGGCGAAATCTCTGCACGTGGTGGTTGCTGGGGCTCAGGAGCTCGGTGTGAACAGCGACTCGCCGGTGAGACACGATTACGGAGACTAATTGTTCTAACGCCTCGGCAAGGCTCCGCGCTCTCGTTGTTTCTCCCCACCACTCGAGGACCGCAGGACCTCGCTCTCGCGCCTCTGTTGCGAATTAGCCGAAATTCTCGGCGGCGCGTTGAAATTAATACGCGGGAACTTCGAACGATGTCCCCGCTCGGATCCCACCTCCAGCGAGCTTTCCACGCTGCAGGAGCTTTTCCTCTTGGGGACCCGGCCGATGTCCGACTGAAAGGTGGAGGGGAGACCTCCCTCGTGACGCGAGGCGTCCCTCCGCGTCACGGTGGGTCCACAATGCCACCAGGCGAACAGCACCTCCACCCCAGGGAATCCCAGGCCCCACCCGACGAGGCGCCGTTGCACACGGGCTATAGCTCCTGCAGACATGGAGGCGAACGGGGCAACTCTCGGTTGCGATGGTGAGAAAGCCACGGGCGGCGTTCATTAATGGCCGATATCCGGCGTGGTCTTTCGACCGTTCGCTGGTTGGACTCTGGTGACCGAGAACAACGCCTGGAGGAATGGGATCGTTGCGGAGCGACCGCTGAAATCACAGAGAGCTGAGGCGCGAGGACGGTGGCCCGAACGACCCTCGAGAGCGATGCAATATAATATACAATCGTAACATCACTCTCTTTCTCTCTCTCGCGCTCACTCACAAATAAATATTGACGATTAACGCAGGTAATTGATAGGCAACTTAATTGTACACAAAAAAAACGATTAATGGACGATCCAGGCAACTTAATAGTACTTATAGTTACTGAGGAGGAGTCTTCGCATTAGCCCCCCTCCCGACGAGTCGCGGTGCGGCGTCAAATGGACCGGACCTCCGGTCCACTGGTCGACCATAATTCGTGCGGGTGACGTGGGTACAAGATGTCACGTCACAAACCTCCACCCCAGAATGTGTCCCGGAGGGTTGAGGACGGCGCTCGGCGACGATGGTAGCTCGCCTGCGGTATGGTATTCGTCATTCCTTTCGATAAGTTCCGTTGCTCACCCGCACGAACGGGTCTTCCAGCTTCCCGGAGTGGTAGGTCATGCCCTGAAACAGAGAAGTGCCTCGGCTGCCGCCCTTGGAGCCCAGTTATTTCCTCCAACCACGCTCAGGGCGTGCTCCTTCTCCCCACCCGCCGAGGTGACTCGTAGACTAATAACGAAACTATAAGTTAGAAATAAAACTGCGGGGACCACGTTTCTCCGTAAGCGAAAGTTTTATTTTTTTTTCAGGCGAGAGAAAACAAAAGAACAACAGCTCTTAAACTAAAGCAGGGGCACCCTGGGGGCCTCGGATTTGCGAGGTGACCCGTACAAAACCAAGAGGTAATTAGGGCCATAATAACAAAAACCAAAAAAAACCAAAACTGAAAGGGCGATATTTGGTAAAGGAAGGATGAAAGTGAGAAGGGAATAAAGACGGAAAGAAAGAAACATGTGTGGGCGACCCAGGCCCTTAGGGGTTGGCTCGGTGATTGGAGGCTCCCCGACCTCTCCCTTCTCGCGCGTAGATCGGGCCGTGGATGGAGCACGTTCTGACCGTGACGTCTAGCTCCCCGCAACGGAAGCAAAACATACGCGGGGGTGCCTGACATTGTTGGCGCTGGTGTTGGGTGCTTCCGCAGTTGTAACACCAACGTCCTCGCGGTGTTGGGCCGGGTTCGGCGTCGCGGCGGTCTCGTCCAACCTGGACGCGTATTGGGCCGGCTTGCGATGACTCGCCCTGCGACGGTCCCGCTGGCGGCGACTCCCGGGTGGTCGACTCCCGTGGAGGTGGCTCGTCCGTTTGAGCCGCTTGATCGACGGACCCAACAGCCGGGGTGTTGGTGGCGGCATCCCTTGTCCCGGGGAACTCCCGGATGATGGCGGCCGGGGTCATAGCTCGGGGGTTTCTCAGTCCCTCCGCAATTGGGCAATAACCCGAGGATTGGTGGGCGAGGGCTGCGGCGGTCGAGGCGAGGGCATCCAAGAATCCGGGGCGGAGGTAATCGCAAGCCGCCATGCAATCCGTATAGGGACGCATCAAGTCAAACAACGGGTTTGGGTCGATCTCCTCTGGTTCGAACTCCTCGAGGACGTCGAGGACCTCCTGGAGGGTCTCGGCGGCGCCGGGTGGAGCCTGGTGACGCGGCGGAGGAGGCGTCGGCCGGCGGGTTGGCTCCGGTATGGGCGAGCTATGTCGGCGACGTTCGGTCGGCTGGTCCGACGACGACTGTTGTAGATCCTCCGGGTCTTCCAATAATTCCCGCTCGTCGTCACTATCGATGGCGATTACCTCGATTGACGGCGACGCTGGCCCGTCTGATTCGCGGTGCGCCGGGTCGTCGGCCAGCATATCCCACTCGTCCGAGGAATCAGGGACGTCCGGGTGCATCGGGGAATGCCGCGGGTCCATGATGAGGAAGGAGGTGTGATGTGCTATAGGGGTTATAAGGCGAACGACTTCGTTGCGTGGTTTTGGCAGAAAGGAAACAACCATTGGTATGCAAGTGAAATTAGGGTGAAGTAAGCTTGGTACCGTCTCGATGGTGCGTGTAGAGCGGGTCGTAACGCAAGGTGAGCTATCCGCAGGTAGTAGGCAGCAAATCAAGTCGTGGAGGTAGTGGGTAAAATCAAGTAGCGCAGGTAGCAGGCAAAATTAAGTAGCGCAGGTAGCAGGCACTTCGGCAGGTAGGTGGCGCAGGTAAGAAAAAAAAAGAGAGGCAATATGTCTGTGGAGCAGAAAGCAAGCAGAAGCACACAAGGAATTAGTCGGGCGGTACACACTACGCATGCGATGGGTGGGATGGTTTTGGTCAGCGTGGGCGGTCCCGCGGTAACCACTGACAAGCGCTTGCTCCCTGAGAGGCGAGTCGAGCAAATACGGTAATAGGTTGACATCTGGCGTAACCGTCCGTGTTCTTAAGGCGTCTTCTCACTTTGGAAATTTAAAAAAATCGATTTTTTTTTTTTTTTAAATTTTGAAAGTACATATCTTCAAAAATGTCATCTCGAAATTTCATAAAGATCGGACGAGTCTAACTACATTTTTTGGCGACCGTTAGGTGACTACCTGAGAGTACCCGGCGATCCCTTTCACGCCGCTCGGACGGTCCCTGTATATCTGACTCTATACAATTGAATAGCCGTGTTCTTTTGTTAATGTAGTACCCCTTGCTTAGGTATATTCTGTTTTCGGGTCTATACTCATGTAATAAGACCTTAACACGTGCATTTTTC
Organism: Rhimphoctona megacephalus; assembly: GCA_963989365.1. Classification (NCBI taxonomy): domain Eukaryota; kingdom Metazoa; phylum Arthropoda; class Insecta; order Hymenoptera; family Ichneumonidae; genus Rhimphoctona; species Rhimphoctona megacephalus. The sequence goes on from OZ022423.1 coordinate 181,236, forward strand.
AAAAGAAAATCACTCGGCAACGATGCTAAACTGTTATTTCATCAGTCTAATTTGAAACTTCGTAACGGCAACATCTCTGCGCTCAGGATTGTTATAATGGATAAAAAGACTTCGCAACAAAGTGCCACGTGGCGACGTCCAAGTTCGAAATCTAAAAAAAGAAAATTTCGTGGAATGCTTCCACACCAGTCTGAAGCAGATACGAGTCATGCTAGTGCGAGTGCAGCAAAATTAAAAAAATCGGACGATACAAGTTTCGATGTACACATCGATCCAACGGCTGGATATAGTATTATTCAGTTTTTTCTTGTTTTTTCTACATTACAACAATATGTGAAGTGTAAAGTTTGTAACAAAGATGTTTCTTTTACAAAGTACGGTCAGCGAGGACTCGGTTTCAAAATTTGTGTGACTTGTGATTGCGGAGAAAAATATATTAACTCATGCCCATTAATCTCAACTGGGTACGAAATCAATCGTCGTTTAGTGTACGTTATGCGTTTGATTGGTGTTGGATTGAGTGGTATCAATACGTTTTGTGGGCTCATGGAACTGGGACATGGAATCAATTCCACCGTTTATTATCAAATACTCAATTCGATCGCCATCGCAGTGCAAAGTGTGTTCGATATAGTGACGAGCAAGTCTGTCAAAGAAGAAAAACTGTTGAACGCTCAACACGGAGAACCCGAAGACGTTTTAACCGTTTCAGGTGACGGTTCCTGGCAGAAAAGAGGATTTTCTTCTCTTATTGGAATCGTGTCATTAATATATAAACACAGTAAAAAAATTGCAGACGTCGTTGTGAAGTCGAGTCACTGCAAAAGCTGTGAATCGAAAAAAGGTATGAAAGACACGATCGAATATGCACAGTGGTATGAAAAGCACAAACTAGTTTGTAGTGCTAATCATTCAGGTAGTTCTGGAAAAATGGAGGTTGACGGTATATGTGAGATGTTTTTGCGATCACTCGAAAAATTTGCTGTGCACTACGGTTTTTACATCGGTGATGGCGACACTAAAACTTTTAAAATATTGTTCGATACAGCACCGTATGGTGAAGACTTTGTGGTTAAGAAGTTGGAGTGCGTATTACACGTTGCGAAAAGAATTTTCAAGCGTGCTAAGGACGCTAAGAAAATTCTTACACAAAAGAGAAAAGCTGCAAAGAAAGACGCTGAAAAACCTTCACCAAAGAAAAAAGCAGCCAAGAAAGTTGTAGTAAAAAAAAAAAAAGTTGTTATAAAAAAAGTTCCTGTCGTAAAAACCCAAGATTTAACAATAAAATTGATGAAAGAATTATCAACAAATTACTCATTGGCAATTCGAAGAAACCTGAATTCTGTCGAAGATATGCGCAGGGAGATCTGGGCAGGATACTATCATAAAATTTCAACCGACAGCAACCCACAGCATACGTATTGTTCAGACTCATGGTGCAAGTACAAGAAAGCAGTGAAAAACAATCAGATAGAAACTTTTAAACATCCTCCTGCTCTAGCTGATGATGTTCAAGAGGTTTTGAAACCGATCTATGAAGAACTGACGAAGGACGAGTTACTGGAACGATGCCTCGGAGGAAATACCCAAAATAACAACGAGTGTTTCAACAGCTGTGTCTGGGCAATGGCGCCGAAACACGTTTTTACGGGAAGAAAAACCGTGGAAATTGCTTGCCAAACAGCGGCATGCATTTATAACGAAGGGCTACAACCTGTTTTAAAAATTTTGGAGGTGATGGGTGTCAAACTAGGCCCTATCGCCGTTCAATACGCCGAGAAACGCGACAGTGATCGCGTACGCGTAGGGAACCGCCGCAGCTCTAACGCTTCAAAAGAGACTAGGTCGAGACGAAGGGAAGCTACTTTGGACGAACACACCTTCTACGAAGAATCGGAAGGTCCATTGTATGGAGCAGGCATCACTGATTAACCCGAGGTAAGGTTTTTTCATGATTTTTCTGCAACCAAAACTTTAAACGCAGTTATCTCAAAACAAGGTTTTTCGGTGCTTTGTTGATGAAATTTCGGAAACTATCCGGCCGATTGTCATGAAATTTGAATGACATATGCTTCATAGTTATGGCTATAGCGCATATCATCAGATTTTTTAAATTTTGATTTTAAGAATTTTTTTTTTACAAAAAACTGCAAAAAAATCGTGGTTTTTTTTTACTTTTTCGAAAAACGTGCGCCATTTTGTTATTTTCGCGAATATCAAAAATCTGATGATATGCGCTATAGCCACTGACATACTGAATCTAAAACAGTTTTATTTTTTTGTTTCAGACGACCCGTCTCGGAGATACCATCAACAAGCCACGACCATAACATTTTTACACGGGTTTTTCAATGCTACTGATGTATTATAATAATTGTTTAAAAAAATAAAATAAAAATTTTTTCATGTACTTGAAAGATGTGTTTATTACATAGGATCCGTTTTATCCCATAATTTTAAGCAAAAATCCTCGAAAAAAAATCGCAAAAACAGCCTATTTTTGAGGCGCTTAAAGTGAGAAGATGCCTTAAGTTACGTATGGCTTTAAATCCTGAACGTGGATCTTTCCAGACCAGGTTCCTTCGAGATTAGACAATTCTACTACTACGGGCGATAGCTTTTTGCGAATTACGAACGGGCCGTGATATTTGGTGGCCAATTTCGCGGCTACGTGTTGGGCTGCGGATGAAAGAACGTTCTGTCTCTTTAGTACCAGATCCCCAGCATGGTATTCCCTATCGCGATGTTTGCGGTTGTAGTACGTCGCCTGGCGTTGCTGTGCTTCATCTATGGCTAATCGGGTTACTCCCCTTAAGTTCTCCATACGCAACATGCGTTCTCGCCATGCCGCTGTCGAATAAGGTACGATTTCGTGGTCTTTTCCGGGGGTGTAACTGTGGGAGGGGCTAGGCTCTCTTCCGTCTGTATTGTTCCGCACCAGATTGGTTCGTCGGATGACGAACAGGTAGTAGGTAATCTTGGTGTAGGGAATCTGTCGGCGGACACCCCCCGTTTGCCGGTTGGACCCGCCCCTAGCGGTTTCCCGCACACGGGCAGTCAGGGGACTTGAGGCCACGTTTTCCGCAACGATAACAGAAGGTGGATCTTTGTTCCGTACACGCCGAGAAACGGTGTCCGGGCTTCCCGCAATTCCAACAATTAGTCGGTCTCGAGGTACTTCCGGATCCGGTACTCGAAGTCGGAGGAGGCCCAGCGTTAGAAAACGGATTCAGCGAGTTCAAGGGTTCCGCGGTCGCGTCTAGCACTGGTTGGTTTACTTGATTATGGGGAGGGTTAGGTGCCGCCCGGCGTTTCCGACGAGGATTCCCAGTTTTTAGTGCAGCGTTGATGGTCTCGGAGGCTGGAACCCCGTTAGTAGGCTTGTCGGTATTTCCGATTTTGGCGTCAACTTCCAGGGGTAGTTCCTCTTCTAGACCAGGAACTGTGTCGATGGCGGCGAATGCCTTGCGGGTTGGGTTGGGCGCTGTGGTACGCGGACCACGGTACGCGAGCTCGGGGCATAACGATTGGTTGGGTGGTGGTGGAGCACGATAGGCGCGCGCGGATTGAAAGCTCTTTTCGATCCTTACAGCCGTGTGTTCGAACGAGTCGAAATCAAATAAGTCGTCTCGTTGAATGGCTACGTGAAGGCGCGGGATTAAATTGCGGTGAGCGTACTGGATTTGCACGGGTTCACTCCAAGGTGGTTGGAGGCGATTGAACAGACCCCTCAGGCAAGTTAGATAATCGGCCACGGGTTCGTCTAGACCTTGAGTTCGCCGCATGATTTCCTCACGTAGTGCGTACTGGTAATCCGGGTCACCGAACCGCACGCGACACGCTGAGGCAAATTGACTCCAAGTTGTCCAGCGGTCGCTATCGTTTCGGTACCATTGGAGGGCGACTCCGGTCAGGAAAAAGGGAATACAGCGGATCAGGTCGGCTTCCGCCACGTGCTTGATAGCCCGCCCTTCAGCTATTCGGGTTAGAAAGGTGTCCACGTCTTCGCCTCTCTTTCCGGAAAAAGAGATATTCCATTTCTGCATTATGTGCAACACAGACGTTGTGGGGACGGGTGCGCGATATGGCAGCTGTTCCTGCCCTGCGGCCGGGGCTGAATTCGCCGCTAACCGGGGTGCTTCAAACGAGGCTAGACGTGGTTGCTCCGGCACGTCCCTTGGACGGGGCGGAGCCGCCGATCGAGTTGGATACTCGTGACTTAGAAGGACCTCCGGTGGGGCGGTGGGTGGCAGCGAGCCCGGGAAGCGCACTCTCGTACTGGAATGCGAGGGTGGCACCTGCGGTGGCCAGCCAGCCCAAGGGTGGTTCATGGACGGATAGCCACCCGATTCAGAACCTCGGATGCTCGGGTGAGGCCAAGCTCCCCGATGGTGTGAAGAGTCTGGCCAACTAGGGGCTCCAGGCAAGGTGTTATCGACGACCGTCGTCATTAATATGGGGCCCCGAATACTACCCGTAGTTCGCGTGCTCTCGCCCGCAACCGGAAATGTGGGCTCGAAATTCTCGTCCGGAGTAAAGGTATGGCCCGTACCCGAATCCCAACCCAGTTCTGGCCGAGTCGGTGGGATGTTAGACCAACGAGGTTCTTTCCCATCGAGCTGGTGGTCGCCATCTACTGCCCCTATTAAGGGAGGGGATGGTGCCCGTTGCCCATCGTCCTCCGGTCTCTGAGGACTGGTTGGATCCTCGCCGTCCATGACGGATTTAGCTACCGCAAATATAATGCTCGCAACGTAGGCAACTAAAGATAGATCTGACTGTTCAGGTAAAAGGCGACTAACGATAGAGCGAAACGTTCAGGTAGACTGTAACTAATTGTAGAACGAAACGTTCAGGTAGAAGGTCACTAATTGTAGGACGAACGTTCAGGTAGAAGGTAACTAATTGTAGAACGAAACGTTCAGGTAGAAGGTAACTAATTGTAGAACGAAACGTTCAGGTAGAAGGTAACTAATTGTATAACGAAACGTTCAGGTAGAAGGTAGCTGATTGTAGAACGAAACGTTCAAGTAGAAGGTAACTAATTGTAGAACGAGACGTTCAGGTAGAAGGTAGCTAATAGTGGAACGAAACGTTCAGGTAGAAGGTAACTAATAGTAGAACGAAACGTTCAGGTAGAAGGTAACTAATTGTAGAACGAAACGTTCAGGTAGAAGGTAACTAATTGTAGAACGAAACGTTCAGGTAGAAGGTAACTAATAGTGGAACGAAACGTTCAGGTAGATCGCGAGTAGGTAAATAGAGCCAAACGTGCAAACGCAGGTAAAAGGTAGCTGAAACGATGACTGGCCCGTGAAATCGCGTAGCCGCAGATCGAATGCGCCGAGGTAGTGTAATGAGGCTACCGGTCCCAGCTTAAGCTGAAGGCAGGGTAGGTAGGGGAATCTCACTGTATTTGGCTAAGTCCGGATAACTCGCGTACACGGTGCACTGGTTTCACAAGGTTTCGAATTCGCAGGAGACTGATCACACGTGTGAATTTTCGACGAATGATCGGGCTGACGCGAGTGTTCTACCCCGCTTCTTAACTTCACCCGATGGTGGGGGGACGCCGATCTCGTCTTCTCGTGAGCGAGGGTAATGGTCGAGAGGGGAAAGAAGAACAAAACTAGTCACGTTGAAACAATCTCGTTCAGTGCGGCTGTTTAACAACCCGGATTAGCGTGAACGCGAAGGACATTGGTGTAACAACAGCGAATTGTCGATAGGCCGGACTATTGTTCGCACGTCTTTTGTTTTTCTCGCCAGCCCTTGAGGCGTTTCGGTTGACGTAGAGGATTAACCTCAGGCCATAAATCAGTCGGGGCTTGGGAGTTATTAATACCGTAATCCGATGTTTATCCAAGCGGACGAAACAAAGAAACAAAAAAATACTCGCTTAACAGCTCTTATTCGGGATTAATCGCAACTAAACACGGTCGGTTAAGCCAGTTCACCTCGATGTCAACAACGGATTAACATCCTCTCAGAGTACAAGCACATTGGAAGATACCGTAAACAGTATCATAAAAGTCGAGTTTGCCTCATGGGCTCAGGGTTAGGTCGGCACAGAAAAAAAAACAATAATAATGTGTAGCAATAAAATGTAGTAATAATAATAGGTAGTAATAAAATGCCATGATAATGGTTATAATAAAAGTTAGTAATAAAATGTAATGATAATAGTAATAATAAAAGTTAGTAATAGAATGTAAAAATAATAGTAATAATAAAAGGTAGTAATAAAATGTAATAATAGAACGATGAGGATGATCGGTTTCGGAGTAAACGTCGCACCACAACAAATAAGATCGTGTCCCGCGTAGTTCGGTCGCGGAAACACGAAGAAAGAATAGACAGCGATAATACAAAAAATGTCAACAACATTTCGCGCTCGCAACACGCTATCTCTCTCTCACAACCTACAACCTCACTCAATATAACGACACAAATTGAACGCAATCTTACTCTAACAAAATGGTAGTCACACCCAAAATTTATCATTCTCTTCGGGCCCCACGTTGGGCGCCATTTGTAACAGGATTTTCCCGGTTCGGGTCAATCTGTCCCTTCTCGACTCACCTGACCCGTTACGCACGCGAACGAAAAATTGCGAGGGTGGACTGGGCGCCAGGTACGAAAGTACCGCCGGTTAAACCGACTTAATTTTTACCCACCCCTGCCGCAAGGCTGGCCATACAGATTCGCGGGTAACGTGGGTGACCGAGGACGGTCCGGCTACTCAGCTCATGCTGAGATACAAAAGGTAGAGGGGCTGGTTCGGGGTAAGAGAATAAATCGCAGGTATCGAAAGAAAGTGGCCAAGACGTGTGACTGAGTTAATATTAAGATTTATTCAGGTAAATTTAGTTAACATAACCATCGAGAGAAAAACAGCTAAAGTCCGAAGACAGGCAAGTTAGGCAACCTGACATGAAAATTACACAGATTAATTAAATAATACGGAGTTAGTGCGCAAGGTACGAACGGAGGCAATACAACCAAGAGAAAAATAGCTAAGGTCCGAGGACAAGTAAATTAGGCAACCTAATATGAAAATTACACAGATTACTTAAATAATAACGGAGTTAGTGCGCAAGGCACGAACGGAGGCAATACAATCAAGAGAAAAATAGCTAAGGTCCGAAGACAGGTAAATTAGGCAACCTAATATGAAAACTACACAGATTACTTAAATAATAACGGAGTTAGTGCGCAAGGCACTAACGGAGGCAATGCCATCGAGATAAAATAACTAAGGTCCGAAGACAGGTAAATTAGGCAACCTAATATGAAAATTACACAGATTACTTAAATAATAACGGAGTTAGTGCGCAAGGCACTAACGGAGGCAATGCAATCGAGAGAAAAATAACTAAGGTCCGAAGACAGGTAAATTAGGCAACCTAATATGAAAATTACACAGATTACTTGAATAATAACGGAGTTAGTGCGCAAGGCACTAACGGAGGCAATGCAATCGAGGGAAAAATAACTAAGGTCCGAAGACAGGTAAATTAGGCAACCTAACATGAAAATCACACAGATTAATTAAATAATAACGGAGTTAGTACGCCAGGCACTAACGGAGGCAATACAATCAAGATACAATAGCTAAGGTCCGAAGACAGGTAAATTAGGCACCCTAATACGAAAATTAGTTGAACGAACGAAATAATACTAGAGTTAGTGTGCACGACACTAACTCAGGTAATTTAATTGGAATTTAGGTATTCCAGGCTCGGAGGCAGGTAGTACAGGCGATTTTACACGGAACGACATATATGAAATAATATTTCGAGATAAAAGGAATGCGAAAATTGGGTGAAATAAACTCGAGAACAAAATACTGAAGGGATCCGAGGCAAATAAGAATGACAACAATGCTTAACGTACTCGAGGCCGCGCGAGAGAGAGATAGCACGAAAACAAACCGGCGCGATGTGCTCGCGGCCGGCCTTGAACGCGTAACACAAAATTGCGACGAAATATAATAGCCTAGACTGGCCAATTTTACGCTATAAAATTACTCATTAAACTTTATACATTATTTATCGTAGTCGATAAAAATTGAATCACGAAACTAAAAGAATATCGCGAGTCACCAAGGGGGATTCGACGGAAAATTGGGTACTCCAAAAAAAACTTAATAATGAGGAGAGAATGAAGACAAAAGAGCCACATTCCCGCTCGAATATCATCCTCATTCTTCCACGCCAACAATAAATGGCAAAACTCTAAAAATTAATACTTAAAACCCCAATAATCCGACGAATCGGAGAAAGTAGAGGAACGGGCTTACCGAGGCGAAATCTCTGCACGTGGTGGTTGCTGGGGCTCAGGAGCTCGGTGTGAACAGCGACTCGCCGGTGAGACACGATTACGGAGACTAATTGTTCTAACGCCTCGGCAAGGCTCCGCGCTCTCGTTGTTTCTCCCCACCACTCGAGGACCGCAGGACCTCGCTCTCGCGCCTCTGTTGCGAATTAGCCGAAATTCTCGGCGGCGCGTTGAAATTAATACGCGGGAACTTCGAACGATGTCCCCGCTCGGATCCCACCTCCAGCGAGCTTTCCACGCTGCAGGAGCTTTTCCTCTTGGGGACCCGGCCGATGTCCGACTGAAAGGTGGAGGGGAGACCTCCCTCGTGACGCGAGGCGTCCCTCCGCGTCACGGTGGGTCCACAATGCCACCAGGCGAACAGCACCTCCACCCCAGGGAATCCCAGGCCCCACCCGACGAGGCGCCGTTGCACACGGGCTATAGCTCCTGCAGACATGGAGGCGAACGGGGCAACTCTCGGTTGCGATGGTGAGAAAGCCACGGGCGGCGTTCATTAATGGCCGATATCCGGCGTGGTCTTTCGACCGTTCGCTGGTTGGACTCTGGTGACCGAGAACAACGCCTGGAGGAATGGGATCGTTGCGGAGCGACCGCTGAAATCACAGAGAGCTGAGGCGCGAGGACGGTGGCCCGAACGACCCTCGAGAGCGATGCAATATAATATACAATCGTAACATCACTCTCTTTCTCTCTCTCGCGCTCACTCACAAATAAATATTGACGATTAACGCAGGTAATTGATAGGCAACTTAATTGTACACAAAAAAAACGATTAATGGACGATCCAGGCAACTTAATAGTACTTATAGTTACTGAGGAGGAGTCTTCGCATTAGCCCCCCTCCCGACGAGTCGCGGTGCGGCGTCAAATGGACCGGACCTCCGGTCCACTGGTCGACCATAATTCGTGCGGGTGACGTGGGTACAAGATGTCACGTCACAATATATATATATATATATATATATATATATATATAAAATAGCAAAAATCCCCTCCCGGGGAAAAAAAACTTGGACAAGTACATTGGTGGTCCCTCGTTTCCCTATGATATCACAAAAAGTCCAAAACCCCACTTAAATTTTTTTTTTTTAATGTTTACTAATTTTATTCATATTCCGGAGGGAAACCAACCATATAGATCACGAAATAACCGGCCAAAAAACCAGACTTCACAATAATTGTCACTTTGAATTTATTTCCACAGAACAAAACAAGAATCAAAACATTAAAAAATCAGAATTATCAAGATGAGAAAAACACCACTTATAATTGGTGTGTAAGAAGTATCAATAGTCTAGAAAAAAGTGAAGAAAGATCGACATCTAAGTTACGTGCAGCAGTAAAATTTATGATATCAGTACTAGGACAAGTATTTCTTTGATGACTGAGAAGATATCAATATGGACGTACCGGCAACGTAGGGCATGCAGTTGGTGCATTGCTTCTGGGATCTCCTAAGTCGAATAGCTACTTTTGTTTTGGCTATGGCGTGACCAATGTTGCCAAATAGTATTTACTTACATGACCTAATGAAACAAGATTGCCTGCGCCGTGGCTAAAATAACGAAAAACAAGCAGGAACAGGAAGTTTCGTATAAGATCCCGTGCTTTTGTAATGTTAAAAAAAAACATTAATTTATGTCTGTACATGATAGCACAGTTTTGTTTGATTGGTAATAATTTGATGAACGTTCACCACCGTACGTTGAGCGTATACGCACAGAGTACTTGTCCGGCCCATAACTTTTTATTAAAATTGCTCATTCAAGTGAAAATCAAATTGGAGGTGCTTTTCGTTGCATGCGTTGCTTTTCGCCGTCAGAAATTTACAAGAAAATCAATTCTTCTGCGAATTTCAGAATGGCCTTGTATCATAAACAACATTCGACGTCTATTCAATCGGAATAAAATGGTGTTCGTAGTCATCATAAAATTACATTAACATAAGGTGCAGTCAATTATGAAATTTCTGAAGATACGACTCATTGTCAGTAAACTATTGCCAGCAATGTAACGTATCACACTTTCGAAAACTATTATTGCCAGCAACGAAAGTTATTATATTTTGGAAAGCTACTATTTATTAGTAGAAGATCTAAGTAACCACTGGTTAATGGTCAAAAGATCAATGTGGGCTCTGAATGCACCGTCAAATTTGTATCTAAAGTTTTAAGATCACGCAAATTTCACACAAAATAATCCCCCTCCGTTCGTTTCATTTTGATGTTCTTGGGCGCCAACTATCAAAATAGCCCTTTATGTTTTGAAAAAGAGAATTTAAACCATTATGCGGGATTAATCATAAAAAATAAAAATTAAATAAGATATTACCAATAATGAAAAAGTGCGTATTTATGACCCTTGACTTTTGAGAGAGACCACTGATTTTTACTGGAATGAGCAATTTTAATAAAAAGTTATGGGCCGGACAAGTACTCTGTGCGTATACGCTCAACGTACGGTGGTGAACGTTCATCAAATTATCACCAATCAAACAAAACTGTGCTATCATGTACAGACATAAATTAATGTTTTTTTTTAACATTACAAAAGCACGGGATCTTATACGAAACTTCCTGTTCCTGCTTGTTTTTCGTTATTTTAGCCACGGCGCAGGCAATGTTGTTTCATTAGGTCATGTAAGTAAATACTATTTGGCAACATTGGTCACGCCATAGCCAAAACAAAAGTAGCTATTCGACTTAGGAGATCCCAGAAGCAATGCACCAACTGCATGCCCTACGTTGCCGGTACGTCCATATTGATATCTTCTCAGTCATCAAAGAAATACTTGTCCTAGTACTGATATCATAAATTTTACTGCTGCACGTAACTTAGATGTCGATCTTTCTTCATTTTTTTCTAGACTATTGATACTTCTTACACACCAATTATAAGTGGTGTTTTTCTCATCTTGATAATTCTGATTTTTTAATGTTTTGATTCTTGTTTTGTTCTGTGGAAATAAATTCAAAGTGACAATTATTGTGAAGTCTGGTTTTTTGGCCGGTTATTTCGTGATCTATATGGTTGGTTTCCCTCCGGAATATGAATAAAATTAGTAAACATTAAAAAAAAAAAATTTAAGTGGGGTTTTGGACTTTTTGTGATATCATAGGGAAACGAGGGACCACCAATGTACTTGTCCAAGTTTTTTTCCCCCGGGAGGGGATTTTTGCTATTTGATATCACTTCTTTTTTCTATAATATTTTCATATATTTCGCTTTATATAAACTCCAATAGAGCCTGTATATAACAAAAAAACTTACAACGTGTCTACATCATTACATCATCGACTTATTTCAATGTCAGGAATCAGTATTGCTCATACTACTAATTCGACATAAAAGAATGAGACAGATTTTCTACCATAAATTCCTTGTTATTGAGGTTGTTTAAATATAGGAGCGTTTCGTTCCAGTGATAAGAAAAAAAGTTATGTTTTCAAAAGAGTTAACTATAGAATCGAAGTGTTTTCTCGAGATGTTAGTAATTCGTTGATAGGTTATTATTTGATTATAGCTTGGCAGGAAGGTGTTCTAGAAGAGACCTCAAATACCAATTTTTCCCCAGGGCGAAAATTCAGAAAATTAAATACTTTATCATTAGCTTTCAAGTTGTGTATTAGAATAAGGCATTCAGGGGCGAAAAGGCAGCGAGGATATTAGCAATTTCGATCTAAGCTATAAATAGATAATTATATTTAACTTTACTATCAGGAGCCTCAGAATTATTATTCTTTCAAAGATGAAATGACGGAAGAATATGATGCATCATCCTTGACTTACAAATTATTTTATAAAACATAGAAAAAAATTAGATTGAGAAAAAATTCGGCCGAAGTACTTGACAAATGTTTTTTCACTTAATTTACATAATGTATCGGTCATGGTGACAACCTCGCCAAGTACTTCGGCCGAAATTCTTTTTCATCTAATTTTTTTTCGTTTGCAATCTTTTTTTGCTTCGGACCCTTATTGATACATAGTTTTTATTTTCATTCTGGTTGGTAAAACAACTGCATTTTCGAACTTGATTCTTTTCTCTATCAACATTCAACATTATTTGAAGATTTTTTCACACGATAGAGCCTCCCGTACTGGGCACATATATTTTGGTATAGCTCAATTTATTTTATAAATTTTTGCGAAACCCAACTTTAGCTTTTCGCGAGGATTAACTCATTTTGTTTTGTGTGATTTGAATTTATTTGATACATTTTTTGAGAGTGGTCACTTTTCTTACTTTTTGATAGGGTTTGATTTTCTCAGGGATTTTTGCGAGAACAGGTTTTTGCAGTGTATGTATATTCGTGGAAAAATATGGGAACGGCGGTCAACAAATGTACTTGTCCAGGTTTCTTCCGCGAGGGGGATTTTTATGCGTGATATGATTCGTTTTTTCTCTTTCTTTTCAAACATCTCGCTTTATATAGATTAGAAAAAGGTTATATTGGGAAATTATCGCTTTTTCATTTCCAAACCCTGACCCCTTCTACTTCGAGTCAGGTTTTTTCCCCATGAAATAAAGGGGCACGTGTTTTGGAATTTTCAATTTGGCATTTTTTTTATTCTCGAGCCAGTCAAATTTTTTTGACATTTCGATTTACCTTTCTGGAATCAGGCTAAAATAAGTCGGGAACTGGGAGTCTGATACAAAAATTTACAAAGCTTTTGAGAGCAAGATTAGAAGAGTCAGAACTTTTCCATAGAATTTGTAGCTATTTGAATTTGTGTTTATCAAAGAAACATATTAAATAGCAGTATCTCCTTGTTATATTTGTAGATTTGTGGTAAAAAATATTACGCTTATTTCAGCTTGTTGATAAAAATGGGGCGATTTTTTTCGAAATTTTACATTTTTGATTAATGATGAAATAAAAAACCCGTTTCATGTATGTTTAGAGAAAACATCGAATCTATTGTGAAAAAAGTTCACGCATTTTTTCATTCTTATTTTTATTAACAAGGTGGAATCATGATTATTTTTCAATACCATTGAAGAAGTTACTACCATGGAAATAAAAAGTTACAACTATTTCAATATTCTCATTGAATATAGAAAAGTTCAAATAGTATGTTATGGGAACTCCAAAACAATATATTGAACAAACCAAAGCGACTGTAGAGGAAAGCGTTTAGAATAAAACTTTTTCAATTTATTATGCTATAATCAGAGCTAAAAAGTGGAAATACTTAGCACACAAGACATGTCTCCTCTTCACAAAAAGGTCAAAATTTGTAGATATCGGCTACATTCCAATGATACAAATTTTGATACTATCAGAAGAAGAGCACCCGAAGACTTTCTGAAACAACTTTTTAAATTTATTATGCTATAACTAAAGTGGAAAAGTGAAAAAACATAGTGCACTTTAAGCCCAACAAAGTTCAGAAAATTTGGATGTATCTATTGCGTTCTGAGGACAGAAATTTTAATCCCATCCAAAAATGAGCAGCCGAAGACTTTTTGTAATAAATTTTTCAATTCATAATGTCACAATCAGAGACAAAAAGTGGAAATACTTGGCGCTTCACAAAATGTTAAAAGTTTGTAGGTATCGGCTACATTCCCATGATACAAATTTTGATGCAAATTTTGATATTTATAACAATAATGGCCGTGAAAGCCTTAAAACTAGAACTTACAGATATTTTAATATTATCTTTGAATTTTGAAAAGTTCAGAAAGTATGTTGTGGATATTTTAAAACAATAAATTCAACAAAGCGGGCAAACTTATATCAGTACTGTGCCCAAGAAAATGGATCGAGTTGAGTTGTACCAGTTGCATTATCTTCGTGCAAATTTTCGTACCATCACAACCAGAGCATCCGTAGAGCAAATCTTTTTGAAAATATTTTTCAATTCGTTATGCCACAATAGCAGCCAAAAAGTAGAAATACTGAGCACACATGTTGCCCCAGGAAATTTCCACAGTTTGTAAGTATACGGTGCGTTCCAATGAAACATATTTTTATACTTCCAGAAAAAAGGAACCAAAGACTTTCTGACAATTTTTTGAATTAATCATGCCACAACTCAAGCATACCACACATTAGGCTCAATAAAGTTTATGAACTTTGCATGTAGCCATTACTTTTCGAAGCCAAATTTTAATCCCATCCAAAAATGAGCAAGCGAATAATTTTCATAATAAAATTTTCAAGTCCTAATAATGCCACTATTCCAGCAAAAAAGTGGAAATATTAGGCACACTTGTTACTTCACAGATATTTCAAAGTCTGTACGTATCTGTTGCAATTCAATGATACAAATTTTGATAATATCAGTAAAAACACATCAGAAGACTTCGTAAAACAATTTTTTAAAATTTATTGTGCTACAACTAAAGTAGGGAAGTGAAAAAATATAGCTCAATTGAGCCGAATGAAATTCTGAAATTTTGCATATATTCATGGCGTTCCGAAGACAATAATTCTGATCCCATTGACAAATGAGCAACCACAGAATTTTCATAACAAAATTTTAAATTCTTAATGCCACAATCGAAGCCAAAACGTGGAAATATTTGTACATTTGTTGCTTTACAGAATTTCCAACGTCTGTAGGTATCCGTTGCAATCCAATGATACAAATTTTGATAATATCAGTAAAAAACATCAGAAGACTTCCTGAAACAATTTTTCAAAATTCATAATGCTACAATTAAATTAGGGAATTTAAAAAATGTAGCGCATATTGGGCCCAACAAAATTCTGAAATTTTGCATGTATGCATGGCATTCTGAAGCCAGCAATTCTTAACCCATCGACAAATGAGCAAAAGGGAAAATACTTGGCACATTTGTCGCTTCACAGAATTTTCAAAGGCTGTAGGTATCCATTGCAATTCAATTATACAAATTTTGATCATATCAGTAAAAGCACATCGAAAGACTTCCTGAAACAATTTTTCAAAATTCATAATGTTACAACCAAAGTGGTGAAGTGAAAAAATAGAGCGCATATTGAGCCATACAAAATTCTGAAATTTTGCATATATTCATGGCATTCCGACGACAATAATTTTGATTCCATCGACAAATGAGCAACCGAAGAATTTTCATAAAAAAAAGTTCAATTCATAATGCTAAAATCGGAGGCAAAAAGTAGAAGTATTTGGTACATTTGTCGCTTCACACAATTTCCGAAGTTTGTAGGCATTCGTTGCAATCCAAAGATATAAATTTTGATAATGTCAGAAAAAACACATCGCAAGACTTTCTGAAACAGTTTTTTAAAATTCATTATGCTACAACTAAAGCGGGGATGTGAAAAAATGTAGAGCATATTGAGCCAAACAAAATTCTGAAATTTTGCATATATTCATGGTGTTCCGAAGACAATATTTTTGATCCCATTGACAAATGAACAACCAAAGAATTTTCATAACAAAATGTTCAATTCATAATGCTACAATCGGAGCCAAAAAGTGGAAATACTTGGTACATTTGTCGCTTCACAGAATTTTCAGAGTCTATAGGCATTCAATGCAATCCAAAGATACAAATTTTGATAGGATATGGAGTATATACCGCCATAGCCTTTTGACATAAAGATATATTATACGAGCCATTTTGACGTAAAGATATACCATTACTTACTACGGTTATCATCCAGAGGCATCCATATATATCCACATGCAGGTTGACAGTGTATTTGACTATTAATTCATCAAACGCGAGATGATTCTACACCATATTTTGGATAGAAAAACGACGTCGAAAATCTTTTGAAATGGATCAACAATTATCATGCAAGGAACATTTCATGATGTACAAATCTTATTATGGCAAACGAGGAACATTTTATAATAAAGAGGAAAGGGACCAATAAAATAAATTGTCAACGGTGTAGAGTTAAAAAAAAATATTTATTAAACACTGTTCAAAACTCGACATGATAATAACAAACTTTGCCATATACATTTTTTTGACACTCATTATTAGTTTTATAGAGTTTCTTTTCCAAATTTACATCGATTCACACCAATCACGATTAACAGTTCAACGTATACCATTTCATAGTTATCAAAGAATCGAAAAGAATGATTTCTCAAGAAATCTTATACGAGGAACATTTAATCGCGAAAGAGAAATTCCGTCGTAGAGTTAAGTGTGGAAAATAAAAACTGCAGGGTTAACAATAATAAAAAAATGCATATTCATTTCAGCACTGTTCGAAAGTTGATTAAAAGCACTTCACTATTTTCACACCATCAGTTTCTTATTATTACTGTAACCAAGAGGCGATCGAACCTAACCACGATATTTATAACCTCACAAATGTTCGTGAAAAAACATTCATATTTTCAATACTGTTTAAGCCACGAGATTCTAATTAGTCGCGATCGAAAGGGGGAAAAAAATAAAAAATACGTGAATTTGATGAAACTCTAAATTGCTGTCATTGAATTTATATTAAAGAAATCATTTTTGGATCATACACGTACGATCTAAAATTATTTCGCGATCTGTGAATAAATTTATTCATAGATCGCGAAATAATATTTTTCCCGAATTTATCCACAACAGGACCCGCGTAAGCACTGCTCACTTCGAAAATTCCGTTCAGACTTTCCGCGGTATGGGTACTTCGAACTATTTATTTATTCACAGATCGCGAAATATTTTTTTTCCCGAATTTATCCACAAACACGTCTCGCGTATAAGCACTTATTCTCACTTCGAAAACTCCGTTCAGACTTTGCGTGGTATAGATAGAGAAAGATGAAACGGAATG
Organism: Rhimphoctona megacephalus; assembly: GCA_963989365.1. NCBI lineage: Eukaryota > Metazoa > Arthropoda > Insecta > Hymenoptera > Ichneumonidae > Rhimphoctona > Rhimphoctona megacephalus. The sequence continues at coordinate 198,323 of OZ022423.1, forward strand.
GCCAATCACAAGCTCGGAAGGCGTCAAGAGGCCTTTCATTGTGTCGTATACAGACAAGCCAATACTTCGATGTAGCATAATCTTGAGCCTGTGCAGTTTTTTCTCAGCAAATACGGCATCAATCGTGCTGATTTAAGGCTCAATCGAAGTATTTTTTCGTAATAAATCTCCCGTTCAATTTTCAAATCATCATATGCCTCCTGAGCTTCGTAATTAAAGAAAATGAATTTCAGTTTTTACCTCACCACCGTGAATCGTTTTATTCATTGCTCGCACGTCCCGCACTTCGTTATGTCGAAACTCCATTCAAACTTTCCGCTGTGTCGGTACCGAGAAAAGAGAGAGAACTTTCCGCTGTGTCGGTACCGAGAAAAGAGAGAGAAAAGTAGTTGTGACCAATCGCAGCTCGTTGCTCTCGTCGCCAGAGACCGGCTTTCATGTAAATGGGTTTTGATGGGCATCAAAACGCCTTTGATTGTGTCATATACAGATACGTCGAATCCTTCGATGTGTTAGTATTTTTTACATAATCTTGAGCCTGTGCAAAGTTTTTCTCAGCAACTACGCCACCGATCATGCTGATTTTGGGCTCAATCGAAAGAGAATTTCTTAATTAGTCTCCAGTTACATTTTCAAGCCATCAAATGACTCCTGTGCTTCGTAAATGAACAAAATGACATGCCAATTTTACCCCCACCACCGCGAATCGTTTTATTCAGAGATAATATAGTCTCGACGAGCCTCGGGCCAGCAGACGACAGAACTGTCAATGTACTTGTCCCGAGACTCTACCGAGTCTCTTGATATATATGGAGCGCGAAACAGCGGGAAAGAGAAAGCACGCTATACAAGCGAGAGAGAGGGGACGAGGTTTAGCGCGCTGTCTCTCTCACTCAGCGGCGCGCAAGGAGAGAGGGTAGCCTCGTTCAGTGGGCAGCGTGACGGACAGTAGAGAAATGTAGATTATCGTTAAAAGGGCATATGTCCCGCCCATTCGAGCGCGACTTATACCTGTCTGATCCTAAGAATCCTAAGAAAAGCACAGTATCCCGAAATGTTCGATTTTATGTCGCTAAATCATCATATCCCAAGATTGGCTGGACGGATTTACTTGCAACAAAGAGCAATAGAAAGAGAAAAATCGAAAAAAAATCGTCACCAATATTCAGATTTTTTGATCAAACGGTTCGTACGTCAGAACGGTTTGAAAACGCCGTGACGTCATAAAACCGGCATATCCGCGTATATAAGAGTGCGGTAGGCCTCGCGCTGGCTTTTTCTTTTAATACTTGGCGTCGAGCCGCTACCGCGTCTCTTGATATTGTAATAAAAATAAAGCTTCACATCGTGAAGTATGTTCATTGAACTTGGCATAGAATAATTGTTAAATGCTAAAAATAATTCCACGAGCGTAATGCAGGATGTACCAAAAAAAAATCTCTGGCGCAGAAAAAACAATATTCGCTCAGGTTGAAAAAATAAAATTGGCAGCGTACGCATTTCATCATTAATCGCTAACTTTAATACAAATTCGTCGCGCACACATGACACACACACAAGAAGTATGTGAAAGATGAGAAAAGTATATCGTACCGAGCATCATAAATTGGAAAGATGTAGTTAAAAAAAGTATGAACGCGAAGTACAATAAAAGTTGAAACTCAGGATCGTACTTGTATAGAACCAATGCTGATGGTTGATAAAAAAATATCCGATACTGATGGTTTTGAAATAAAATTTGAAATGGACACGTGTAATGGTTAATCATTATAAATGCTTAAATCTAATAACGAACGCTCGAACAGTATTTCGAGAATTAAAGGAATTGCTTGGTCCGTTCTAAAAAATTTGAAATCACCTGTTGTTAAGTAATTATTGATGCAAAGACAAATAAAAGTAGAGAGCAAGTATTGTGATTATACAGAAGGAAAGGTTAAACTCAGCAAAATATATATTGAATCGCTCGAATGATGTGTGGAAAATGAAAAAGATTGTCATCGCGACGGAAAAAAAAATTTGTTATGCAGTTATTGTAGTCGTGACGAGAAATGTTGTAAAAATTCAACAGTCATGATTGTGGACTAAAAAAGTACACGTGAAGGCACGGTGGATTCGCGACTATGAATGAGGCATTCTACGGCATTTTGCGCGGTAAAAATCCCGACCAATTATGACGTATTTGACATTTTTGTATAAACTGGTACGCAAAGAAAGGAATATCGAAATCAATAATTACAGTTTTATGACACACGTTTTGAGAGTAACAATTTTCCAACGAACCGAAGTTTCGTGAGGTTCGGAAGCGTTCTAATCCCTCAAATCTTGAAACAATCGACAGATAGAAAACCTTTGCTGTATGGATTTATTTCATTTTCATTATTAATACTTTTCGCAAAAAAATGAAAAACATAAAAGGTTGGCATCGTGAACGTTTTCATCGCATCTCAAGTAAAAAGTATTGTTTTGAAGGATAATTGCCATGTAAGATTTGTTCCAGAAAATTGTCTGAAATGGTCTGATGAATTACACGACTTTTTCCGGTAATCCGACGAGGAGCCCATTATTCTTAATGTTTTTTCGTAATATCGATTTTTTTGTAAGTGACGATTGTTATATGATTCATATGATAATCACAGGTATAACGGTTGTTATATGTATATTTTGGTATGTGTAGTTACGATAATTCATATGAAATACTTCATTTTTGAAAAATATGTAATAGGTAATAAATTTATTATTATTTTTTACTCAATTGAATATGTTAGCGAATCATGTAACAATCAAAGATACGTTTGTGAAAGTCATCTGATGTAGGTGAAAAGCTTGAATTAGATTCAGAAAAATAGTTTAAACATTTTAAAAAAGTGTAATGGAAAATGGGCTAACGATCGGAGTAGCGTTGAAAGTTGTGAAACTGATAATACAATTTTAGAGATTTTATCTGAAATAAATAGAAATGTCGATAATTTTTAAATACAAAAGTTTTTATTGAAGATGCAAGAAAAACTTGAACAGCGCACTTCTATAATGTTTTCCCTTCTTTGGTAGTGAAAGTATTAACGAATATGAAACAAATGGATGCAGTGACATTTTTCGATTAATTGGTTATTTCCAGAGACGTAAGCGTTGAAAAGATTGCGAACCTCGCAAAAGCAGTGTTGCAACGCTGTACCGTAAATAAAATAAATAGATTTATTAAATAAAATCACTTATGTTCGTATTCATATCCTGCGTAAATTATTAAAAAAATTGAAGAAGTATTTTTTACTTGAAAAATAAAAAAAACGAAAAAACCAATTTTAAATCTAACTTTTCCTGAATAATTTCTTAAAGTTCCATTTTTTTATTGCAACAACACTATTATGGTCGACATCTCTCAAAAGTCCAATTCATGTTTAACATGAAATTTTGTGCACATTGTTTAGATGTATCTGATAGTTCATGGATGTAGCTGAAAAAAACACAGAGTCTTCCAATATGTCTGACGATATCGCAAAAAAAATCGTCAGAGTGGCACGGATCGAGGTTCTAAGGTAAAAAAAATGAAACCACACAAATTAATTTTTTTATACCGGTACCTCGATCTGTATCAATCTGGCGATTTTTTTGCGATATCGCCAGACATACTGGAAGACTCTGTATTTTTTCAGCCAAAAAAAGTGGCCGTATTTGAATAAAAAAATAATTTCCCTCTTTTTTGGTGAAAAATCAGCGTTACCGCAGCGTAAAAATTATTTCAAGTCGTCCGCTCGAAAGCTAACACGAAACTATAACTTTTATGTGAAGACATTTTTTTCAGTTACTTCAAGTTTCCGAGATATATTCATTTGAAAAAAACGGCATTTTCTAAAATGTTGAATTAAAAAATCAGAAAAAATTCACATAGAGTGCCATTTAGTAGTACTTTGATATAACCAGTTATGAGGCAGATCTGAGATGGTCGAAAAAAAAGTGGCCGGTTTGACAGAGAATCCCTCATATGTGAGTTCGATCAGTTTTATGATAATGAGAAAAGGTTTAATCAAATCGCTGTGAGATAATGAGGTAAAAAATAAAAATATTCAAAAAAACCGTCGAAATCAATAAATAAGGTGGATCGTAACATTAATAACACAATAGGTACTCACCAATTGTTGAAAGCACGATAAAAAGTTATATCAAAAGGGAGCAAGAACGTAAAAAAATGGCCACGCGGTAACCATTGGAGAGATTAGAGTAACGCCAACGCAGCGCATCGCAGCAGTGAGAAACACACGAGAAAATGATAAAACGGTATCAAGAGACTCGGTAGAGTCTCGGGACAAGTACATTGACAGTTCTGTCGTCTGCTGGCTCGAGGCTCGCCGAGACTATATTATCTCTGAATAAAACGATTCGCGGTGGTGGGGGTAAAATTGGCATGTCATTTTGTTAATTTACGAAGCACAGGAGTCATTTGACGGCTTGAAAATTTAACTGGAGACTAATTAAGAAATTCTCTTTCGATTGAGCTCAAAATCAGCATGATCGGTGGCGTAGTTGCTGAGAAAAACTTTGCACAGGCTCAAGATTATGTAAAAAATACTAACACATCGAAGGATTCGACGTATCTGTATGTGACACAATCAAAGGCGTTTTGATGCCCATCAAAACACATTTACATGAAAGCCGGTCTCTGGCGACGAGAGCAACGAGCTGCGATTGGTCACAACTACCTTTCTCTCTCTTTTCTCGGTACCGACACAGCGGAAAGTTCTCTCTCTTTTCTCGGTACCGACACAGCGGAAAGTTTGAATGGAGTTTCGACATAACGAAGTGCGGGACGTGCGAGCAATGAATAAAACGATTCGCGGTGGTGAGGTAAAAACTGAAATTCATTTTCTTTAATTACGAAGCTCAGGAGGCATATGATGATTTGAAAATTGAACGGGAGATTTATTACGAAAAAATACTTCGATTTAGCCTTAAATCATCACGATTGATGCCGTATTTGCTGAGAAAAAACTGCACAGGCTCAAGATTACGCTTACATCGAAGTATTGGCATGTCTGTATACGACACAATGAAAGGCCTCTTGACGCCTTCCGAGCTTGTGATTGGCCATTCCGTTTCATCTTTCTCTACATATACCACGCAAAGTCTGAACGGAGTTTTCGAAGTGAGAATAAGTGCTTATACGCGAGACGTGTTTGTGGATAAATTCGGGGGAAAAAAATATTTCGCGATCTGTGAATAAATAAATAGTTCGAAGTACCCATACCGCGGAAAGTCTGAACGGAATTTTCGAAGTGAGCAGTGCTTACGCGGGTCCTGTTGTGGATAAATTCGGGAAAAATATTATTTCGCGATCTATGAATAAATTTATTCACAGATCGCGAAATAATTTTGGATCGTACGCGTATGATCCAAAAATGATTTCTTTAATATAAATTCAATGACAGCAATTTAGAGTTTCATCAAATTCACGTATTTTTTATTTTTTTCCCCCTTTCGATCGAGACTAATTAGAATCTCGTGGCTTAAACAGTATTGAAAATATGAATGTTTATTCACGAACATTTGTGAGGTTATAAATATCGTGGTTAGGTTCGATCGACTCTTGGTTACAGTAATAATAAGAAAGTGATGGTGTGAAAATAGTGAAGTGCTTTTAATCAACTTTCGAACAGTGCTGAAATGAATATGCATTTTTTTATTATTGTTAACCCCGCAGTTTTTATTTTCCACACTTAACTCTACGACGGAATTTCTCTTTCGCGATTAAATGTTCCTCATATAAGATTTCTTGAGAAATCATTCTTTTCGATTCTTTGATAACTATGAAATGGTATACGTTGAACTGTTAATCATGATTGGTGTGAATCGATGTAAATTTGGAAAAGAAACTCTATAAAACTAATAATGAGTGTCAAAAAAATGTATATGGCAAAGTTTGTTATTATCATGTCGAGTTTTGAGCAGTGTTTAATAAATATTTTTGTTAACTCTACACCGTTGACAATTTATTTTATTGGTCCCTTTCCTCTTTATTATAAAATGTTCCTCGCTTGCCATAATAAGATTTGTACATCATGAAATGTTCCTTGCATGATAATTGTTGATCCATTTCAAAAGATTTTCGACGTTGTTTTTCTATCCAAAATATGGTGTAGAATCATCTCGCGTTTGATGAAGTAAGAGTCAAATACACTGTCAACCTGCATCTGGATATATATGGATGCCTCTGGATGATAACCGTAGTAAGTAATGATATATCTTTATTTCAAAATGGCTCGTATAATATATCTTTATGTCAAAAGGTTATGGCGGTATATACTCCATATCCTATCAAAATTTGTATCTTTGGATTGCAATGAATGCCTATAGACTCTGAAAATTCTGTGAAGCGACGAATGTACCAAGTATTTCCACTTTTTGGCTCCGATTGTAGCATTATGAATTGAACATTTTGTTATGAAAATTCTTTTGTTGCTCATTTGTCAATGGGATCAAAAATATTGTCTTCGGAACACCATGAATATATGCAAAATTTCAGAATTTTGTTTGGCTCAATATGCTCTGCATTTTTTCACATCCCCGCTTTAGTTGTAGCATAATGAATTCTAAAAAACTGTGTTAGAAAGTCTTCCGATGTGTTTTTTCTGACATTATCAAAATTTATATCTTTGGATTGCAACGAATGCCTACAAACTTCGGAAATTGTGTGAAGCGACAAATGTACCATATACTTCTATTTTTGCCTCCGATTTTAGCATTATGAATTGAACTTTTGTTATGAAAATTCTTCGGTTGCTCATTTGTCGATGGAATCATAATTATTGTCTTCGGAATGCCATGAATATATGCAAAATCTCAGAATTTTGTATGGCTCAATATGCGCTCTATTTTTTCACTTCACCACTTTAGTTGTAACATTATGAATTTTGAAAAATAGTTTCAGGAAGTCTTTCGATGTGCTTTTACTGATATGATCAAAATTTGTATAATTGAATTGCAATGGATACCTACAGCCTTTGAAAATTCTGTGAAGCGACAAATGTGCCAAGTATTTTCCCTTTGCTCATTTGTCGATGGGTTAAGAATTGCTGGCTTCAGAATGCCATGCATACATGCAAAATTTCAGAATTTTGTTGGGCCCAATGTGCGCTACATTTTTTAAATTCCCTAATTTAGTTGTAGCATTATGAATTTTGATAAATTGATTCAGGAAGTCTTCTGATGTTTTTTTACCGATATTATCAAAATTTGTATCATTGGATTACAACGGATACCTACAGACGTTGGAAATTCTGTAAAGCAACAAATGTACCAATATTTCCACTTTTTTGCTCCGATTGTGGCATTAAGAATTTAAAATTTTGTTATGAAATTTCTGTGGTTGCTCATTTATCAATGGGATCAAAATTATTGTCTTCGGAACGCCATGAATATATGCAAAATTTCAGAATTTCATTCGGCTCAATTGAGCTATATTTTTTCACTTCCCTACTTTAGTTGTAGCATAATAAATTTTGAAAAATTGTTTTACGAAGTCTTCTGATGTATTTTTACTGATATTATCAAAATTTGTATCATTGAATTGCAACAGATACGTACAGACTTTGAAATATCTGTGAAGTAACAAGTGTGCCCAATATTTTCACTTTTTTGCTGGAATAGTGGCATTATTAGGACTTGAAAATTTTATTATGAGAATTCTTCGCTTACTCATTTTTGGATGGGATTATAATTTGGCTTCGAAATGTAATGGCTACATGCAAAGTTCATAAACGTTATTGAGCTCAATGTGTGGTATGCTTGAGTTGTGGCATGATTAATTCAAAAAATTGTCGGAAAGTCTTTGGTTCCTTTTTTCTGGAAGTATAAAAATATGTTTCATTGGAACGCACCGTATACTTACAAACTTTGGAAAATTCCTGGAGCAACATGTGTGCTCAGTATTTCTACTTTTTGGCTGCTATTGTGGCATAAAGAATTGAAAAATATTTTCAAAAAGATTTGCTGTACGGATGCTCTGGTTGTGATGGTACGAAAATTTGCACGAAGATAATGCAACTGGTACAACTCAACTCGATCCATTTTCTTGGGCACAGTACTGATCTAAGTTTGCCCGCTTTGTTGAATTTATTGTTTTAAAATATCCACAACATACTTTCTGAACTTTTCAAAATTCAAAGATAATATTAAAATATCTGTAAGTTCTAGTTTTAAGGCTTTCACGGCCATTATTGTTATAAATATCAAAATTTGCATCAAAATTTATATCATGGGAATGTAGCGGATACCTACAAACTTTTAACATTTTGTGAAGCGCCAAGTATTTCCACTTTTTGTCTCTGATTGTGGCATTATGAATTGAAAAATTTATTACCAAAAGTCTTCGGCTGCTCATTTTTGGATGGGATTAAAATTTCTGTCCTCGAAACGCAGTAGATACATCCAAATTTTCTGAACTTTGTTGGGCTTAATGTGCACAATGTTTTTTCACTTTTCCACTTTAGTTATAGCATAATAAATTTAAAAAGTTGTTTCAGAAAGTCTTCGGGTGCTCTTCTTCTGATAGTATCAAAATTTGTATCATTGGAATGTAGCCGATATCTACAAATTTTGACCTTTTTGTGAAGAGGAGACATGTGTGCTAAGTATTTCCACTTTTTAGCTCTGATTATAGCATAATAAATTGAAAAAGTTTTATTCTAAACGCTTTCCTCTACAGTCGCTTTGGTTTGTTCAATATATTGTTTTGGAGTTCCCATAACATACTATTTGAACTTTTCTATATTCAATGAGAATATTGAAATAGTTGTAACTTTTTATTTCCATGGTAGTAACTTCTTCAATGGTATTGAAAAATAATCATGATTCCACATTGTTAATAAAAATAAGAATGAAAAAATGCGTGAACTTTTTTCACAATAGGTTCGATATGTTTTCTCTAAACAAACATGAAACGGGTTTTTTATTTCATCATTAATCAAAAATGAAAAATTTCGAAAAAAATCGTCCCATTTTTATCAACAAGCTGAAATAAGCGTAATATTTTTTACCACAAATCTACAAATATAACAAGGAGATACTGCTATTTAATATGTTTCTTTGATAAACACAAATTCAAATATCTACAAATTCTATGGAAAAGTTCTGACTCTTCTAATCTTGCTCTCAAAAGCTTTATAAATTTTTGTATCAGACTCCCAGTTCCCGACTTATTTTAGCCTGATTCCAGAAAGGTAAATCGAAATGTCAAAAAAATTTGACTGGCTCGAGAATTAAAAAAATGCCAAATTGAAAATTCCAAAACACGTGCCCCTTTATTTCATGGGGAAAAAACCTGACTCGAAGTAGAAGGGGTCAGGGTTTGGAAATGAAAAAGCGATAATTTCCCAATATAAACTTTTTCTAATCTATATTGTAACGAAAACACTTACGCGTAGTACCGGCACTTCATTATAAATACTTTTTATCCCGATTTTCATCTAATATCCGACAAAAATGAGAAAACGACGCGACAACGTCTCGTGTGCGTTTGTTGACTGTTGTTGTCGGCGGCCATCTTGAACACTATGCTAACGGCGAAGCTACACTTACGAAAGCGTCTGGCCGCCGCCTATCGTGAAAAACCGGAACTAAAAAATGCGTACGTGACTTTTTGCACGTTTCAATAATTAATTATTAAAAAGACATTACTGCAATTAAAATAATGCGTAAAATATACAGAAAAATCCAATAAATCGAAGTGAATAACTCGCGCGGTAAATTTATGCGAAAATAACCGGTAATTTAAGAGTGAAAAGAACGAATGTTTGTGCGCATGCGCGTGGGACAAGCGAGAAGGGAACGCACAAATGAGAGAGTGTGTTTTCCATTATTTCAAAATTTATTAAAAACTTTTTCATTACTGAAAAATCTTTGCGAAATGTTTAAACAAATTTAGGAAATGATCAAATGTGATAAATTTATTATAAAAATTGGTAAATTACGAAAATTGTTAATTTTTGCGCAGGCGATGCGTAAAGTGGGGGTAGCGTCGAACAAATTGAAGTATGAGAATGCGAGAGAGGGGGAAGCGAAGAACGAATCCTAAAAATATTGTAAATGAGCGTGCGCAGAACGGGTTCGAGACTACCCGGCGAGCGAATCGGAACTCGAGCGCGAGAACAAAGGATCTGCTGGGTATAAAAAGCCGTGCACAGCAGCAGTGAGGAGGCATTCTGCTCATTCTGAAAACAGAGCTCGAAGAGACAACAAGCTCTCAGCAACAGAGATCCTTCCTAGTTCCAGCAGGATATTAACCTATCTTTCTTATCATATTTGATGCTTGGAGTATCGGAGCGGTTCGGCGACGTTCAACTCCCATAGTCCAAGGTCAATTCCTATTCCTTTAATTTTTTCCTATAATTCCTTGATGCTTGGAGTATCGGAGCGGTTCGGCGACGTTCAACTCCCATAGTCCAAGGTCATTCTTTAATTTTTTTACATTTTTCCTTTTTCCTGTGGGTGCTCGGGGTATCGGAGGTGTTCGGCGACGTTCACATCCCATAGCTCGGGGTCTGCATCCTTACCTGTGGTGTGTGGGGTATCGGCGTCGTTCGGTGACGTTCGGGGCCCGTAGCTTGCATACTACGTTTCCTCTAATTAATTTTATCTCTTGAATTTATGCCTGCTGGAAGTGGGAAACCTGCTTGCTCTCTTTTTTTAAATTAAAATTTGCTAATTAAATGTATGTTTTGAATTTTTTTCATTCAAAATTATTTTCGATAAAATATAATCAGTCTGCATCACTCATTATGCTCAGCAATCCTCGTCTATCTCAAAAATCATCAATAATCCTGAATTCGATAATCCAAAAGGCCGCGGTAAGATCATCTATTATATAGAATCAATTGAAAACATAAAATTATCATTATTATTATATCGAGTCAATCCACTTTTGGATTATTAAAATTTTGAATTATTTTTATTATTCACTATGAAATAAAAGAGAATTTCGCGGCAACGTAAAGCCCTATTAATTGTTATTTCATATTAAATAATTCAATTATTGTTTGAATTATTATTATTATTATTCTGTCGACAAAGCTTCACCGAGTATTTCAATTATTATTGTTAATTAGCCTCGAAGACATCGTCTTTTATTATTTGACCATTATTATTGTTATTTTTCTTATTTAAACGACAATTCTGATGCGAAAAGGGAATTAAAATGAATATCATCGTTTGAATAATTACCGACAAAGAAATAGAATTGATACCGTTTCTTTCCGTTCGGATCCGGATTAATAAATAAATTCATGCAAATAAATAACACGAACGCGAAATAAAACAAATATTCATTTATTGTAACAAAAATCGGAAAATTTACATTGTTTAATTGAATAAATTAATTTTGTTATTATTTTGAACACAAAATCCGCGTTTCTCACGTTTCTTTCATACCTGTTCCAAAATTATTTAAAATTATTTAGGATGCTCGGACCTGCGTGTAGCGACGTTTAGCGTATGGCAAAAGCGTTCCGTTACAATATAAAGCGAGATGTTTGAAAAGAAAGAGAAAAAACGAATCATATCACGCATAAAAATCCCCCTCGCGGAAGAAACCTGGACAAGTACATTTGTTGACCGCCATTCCCATATTTTTCCACGAATATATATACACCGCAAAAACCTGTTCTCGCAAAAATCCCTGAGAAAATCAAACCCTGTCAAAAAGTAAGAAAAGTGACCACTCTCAAAAAATGTATCAAACAAATTCAAATCACACAAAACAAAATGAGTTAATCCTCGCGAAAAGCTAAGGTTGGGTTTTGCAAAAAGTTATGAAATAAATTGAGCTATACCAAAATATATGTGCCCAGTATGGGAAGCTTCATCGTGTGAAAAAATCTTCAAATAATATTGAATGTTGATAGAGAAAAGAATCAAGTTCGAAAATGCAGTTGTTTTACCAACCAGAATGAAAATAAAAACTCTGTATCAACAAGGGTCCGAAGCAAAAAAAGATTGCAAACGAAAAAAAATTAGATGAAAAAGAATTTCGGCCGAAGTACTTGGCGAGGTTGTCACCATGACCGATACATTATGTAAATTAAGTGAAAAAACATTCGTCAAGTACTTCGGCCGAATTTTTTTTCAATCTAATTTTTTTCTATGTTGTATAAAATAATTTGTAAGTCAAGGATGATGTATCATATTCTTCCGTCATTTCATCTTTGAAAGAATAATATTTCTGAGGCTCCTGACAGTAAAGTTAAATATAATTATCTATTTATAGCTTAGATCGAAATTGCTAATATCCTCGCTGCCTTTTCGCCCCTGAATGCCTTATTCTAATACACAACTTGAAAGCTAATGGTAAAGTATTTAATTTTCTGAATTTTCGCCTTGGGGGAAAATTGGTATTTGAGGTCTCTTCTAGAACACCTTCCTGCCAAGCTATAATCAAATAATAACCTATCAACGAATTACTAACATCTCGAGAAAATACTTCGAGTCTGTAGTTAACCCTTTTGAAAACATTATAACTTTTTTCTTATCACAGGAACGAAACGCTCTTATATTTATACAACCTCAATAACAATGAATTTATCGTAGAAAATTTGTCTCATTCTCTTAAGTCGAATTAGTAGTGTGAGCAGTACTGATTCCTGTCATTCAAATAAATCGATGATGTAATGATGTAGACACGTTGTAAGTTTTTTTGTTATATACAGGCTCTATTGGAGTTTATATAAAGCGAAATATATGAAAATATTATAGAAAAAAGAAGTGATATCAAATAGCAAAAATCCCCTCCCGGGGGAAAAAAACTTGGACAAGTACATTGGTGGTCCCTCGTTTCCCTATGATATCACAAAAAGTCCAAAACCCCACTTAAATTTTTTTTTTTAATGTTTACTAATTTTATTCATATTCCGGAGGGAAGCCAACCATATAGATCACGAAATAACCGGCCAAAAAACCAGACTTCACAATAATTGTTACTTTGAATTTATTTCCACAGAACAAAACAAGAATCAAAACATTAAAAAATCAGAATTATCAAGATGGGAAAAACACCACTTATAATTGGTGTGTAAGAAGTATCAATAGTCTAGAAAAAAATGAAGAAAGATCGCCATCTAAGTTATGTGCAGCAGTAAAATTTATGATATCAGTACTAGGACACGTATTTCTTTGATGACTGAGAAGATATCAATATGGACGTATCGGCAACGTAGGGCATGCAGTTGGTGCATTGCTTCTGGGATCTCCTTAAGTCGAATAGCTACTTTTGTTTTGGCTATGGCGTGACCAATGTTGCCAAATAGTATTTACTTACATGACCTAATGAAACAACATTGCCTGCGCCGTGGCTAAAATAACGAAAAACAAGCAGGAACAGGAAGTTTCGTATAAGATCCCGTGCTTTTGTAATATTAAAAAAAAAAAACATTAATTTATGTCTGTACATGATAGCACAGTTTTGTTTGATTGATAATAATTTGATGAACGTTCACCACCGTACGTTGAGCGTATACGCACAGAGTACTTGTCCGGCCCATAACTTTTTATTAAAATTGCTCATTCAAGTGGAAATCAAATTGGAGGTGCTTTTCGTTGCATGCGTTTCTTTTCGCCGTCAGAAATTTACAAGAAAATCAATTCTTCTGCGAATTTCAGAATGGCCTTGTATCATAAACGACATTGGACGTCTATTCAATCGGAATAAAATGGTGTTCGTAGTCATCATAAAATTACATTAACATAAGGTGCAGTCAATTATGAAATTTCTGAAGATGTGACTCATTGTCAGTAAACTATTGCCAGCAATGTAGCGTATCATACTTTCGAAAACTACTATTGCCAGCAATGAAAGTTATTATATTTTGGAAAGCTACTATTTATTAGTAGAAGATCTAAGTAACCACTGGTGAATGGTCAAAAGATCAAAGTGGGCTCTGAATGCACCGTCAAATTTGTATCTAAAGTTTTAAGATCACGCAAATTTCACACAAAATAATCTCCCTCCGTTCATTTCATTTTGATGTTCTTGGGCGCCAACTATCAAAATAGCCCTTTATGTTTTGAAAAAGAGAATTTAAACCATTATGCGGGATTAATTATAAAAAATAAAAATTAAATAAGATATTACCAACAATGAAAAAGTGCGTATTTATGACCCTTGACTTTTGAGAGAGACCACTGATTTTTACTGGAGTGAGCAATTTTAATAAAAAGTTATGGGCCGGACAAGTACTCTGTGCGTATACGCTCAACGTACGGTGGTGAACGTTCATCAAATTATTACCAATCAAACAAAACTGTGCTATCATGTACATACATAAATTAATGTTTTTTTTTTTAACATTACAAAAGCACGGGATCTTATACGAAACTTCCTGTTCCTGCTTGTTTTTCGTTATTTTAGCCACGGCGCAGGCAATGTTGTTTCATTAGGTCATGTAAGTAAATACTATTTGGCAACATTGGTCACGCCATAGCCAAAACAAAAGTAGCTATTCGACTTAGGAGATCCCAGAAGCAATGCACCAACTGCTTGCCCTACGTTGCCGATACGTCCATATTGATATCTTCTCAGTCATCAAAGAAATACTTGTCCTAGTACTGATATTATAAATTTTACTGCTGCACGTAACTTAGATGTCGATCTTTCTTCATTTTTTTCTAGACTATTGATACTTCTTACATACCAATTATAAGTGGTGTTTTTCCCATCTTGATAATTCTGATTTTTTAATGTTTTGATTCTTGTTTTGTTCTGTGGAAATAAATTCAAAGTAACAATTATTGTGAAGTCTGGTTTTTTGGCCGATTATTTCGTGATCTATATGGTTGGCTTCCCTCCGGAATATGAATAAAATTAGTAAACATTAAAAAAAAAAATTTAAGTGGGGTTTTGGGCTTTTTGTGATATCATAGGGAAACGAGGGACCACCAATGTACTTGTCCAAGTTTTTTTCCCCCGGGAGGGGATTTTTGCTATTTGATTATAATAACATTAAACAAGAACGAACGACGTATATGAACGTTTTATGTATATTAATATATAAATGAATCGCGGCGAGGGTAAAAATATTGAAAAGAAAACGAAATCGCGCAGCTGTTATAGGGACGCGATCATGGTACGTAGTATAAACCCCAAACGAGGACGGTGGGAACGAAACTAAAAGAAGCAGCGCAGATACGAGTGAGCACGAAAGTGGTGGAGGGACACGAAGTTGCAGACTGGAACGCTACCTGCTCCACGGGATGCATGCCCGCTATAAACGTTGAAAAAGATGATGCGAAGCAAAGCAATGAACGTATCCCCGAAGAGTAGAGGTTTCAAATTTGAGAGCAGTAGCACAGTACTCAATTCGATATAAATGTAGCGGTACGAAAAATAACAATTAATGTTTATCCTATCAATTAATCAATGTTTACGAAGTATTGGAAGTAGCAGCAAAAAATTAAAATTTGTCGATGAATTGTATGTAATTTGCACAAAAACGGGTTCTTGACGAAATTTCAATTTTTTAATGACGAGTTGTTTCACAGGCGTGTTCTTGACAAAATTTATTTTTTTAATGACGAGCTGCTTCGCTGGCGTGACATTTTAACATGACCCCTTGAATGTGCCATATGGAAACATATGAAAAATTTAGAACTGTATCATCATTTGTGATTGAAACACTCAAGGATGTTCGATTCATGAGGATAGAATAATGAAAAGGAGTTATGGTTTAGCATGGAGTATCGAAAGGTTGTGTAAACATTCCGCGAAAGTTGGAAAGATCGTTATTGAGTAATGAATATTACAAATAACTTGTTAAGGTTGATCTATCCCAAAACGTAGGAAAGTAACAGCCAAATATCGTGAAAACTTAATGTGCCTGATGTAAGTCATGTAGACAACATTTTAATCGCAGTATCAAAGTTGATGATTTTTTAAATGTGCGAATGGTTTATGAAACATTGTACACTCCCGCTCAAAAGTTTGGATACACCAGTCTATTTTTCTTGCCGCACTAAAAGTTAGATAGCTCGATCAAAAATGAAGATAATCCAATTTAACAAATGTCGTTTTATAGAGAACAAATTCAGCTTAAATTTTTTTCTTTTTAATATTTTATGCGATTTTTTTCGACCTAGTACGCACTTTTGAACTAGACCGTTTTTCGGAAATTTTTTGACCATCGGAAATCGCGTGCATAGCTTATGGAAAATTTTTTTGCTATTTTTATTTATGACAAACATGAAGAGGGTAGCAAGAGCTCCAATTTCGTTTTTTGAAAAGTTTCGTACGATTTTTTCTCGTAAAGTTATGTTATTTTTGGCTAAAAAAGCCTAATTTTAGAAAATGTCACGTAGCTCAAGAACCATAGGGTTTAAGGGGAAATGTCGAGTGTAAAAAGTTGCGTAAGATTGTCCTGAATCGCCTGGAATTTGTTCAGAATTTTCCTTCGAAATTTTTTTTTTTATCATTTCCGTCCGGAACTCTGATGAGTAGGATGGCTCAACTGAAAAAGTATTGCGTTCAGAAGAATATACCAAGAGGATAAACTTGCTTAATTTTCGTCGTTGAAGGCGCCTAAATTTTTTCAGAATTTTTTTTGAAATTTTTTTCAAATTTTTTTTTCCGAAACTCGACGAATCGTCCAAACGATTGGACTGGCGTATATAAAAAACTATTAAATTGGCGACAAAATATCAACAGGAAAAATGTGGCGGTATTTCGTTTTTTTAACTTTTGGTGGCAAGCGGAAATAACATATGAACAACTGAAACATCGGTTGAAACGAGAACGTTTTACATTTTTCCGAAGAAAGTGATCAATTGAAATTAAAAAAACTGGAAACAACAGCAATGAAAAAGCCCGTAATTCCAAAGCTATTAGATTAACTATGTAGATTTTATTCGACCCAGTGTTCTGTTGGTTTGAGTGGTGTCGTCGGAAAAAAAATTGTGTAAACATGTATTAAAAAAAAAATACTATAGAGTTAGTAGAGATTTAGCTTGAACAAATGAGTAGAGCGTAAAAAGCCCGTAAGGCCTAAGCTATGACATTGGCTGCATAAGTAATCTTCCGCCTATTACTCCGCTGACATGAAAGCTATGAACAGAAAATTGAAATTGTTTAGAAGAAAGTATTGAATTTAAAAAAGTGTAACGTAAAGAGATGGTATAGCACGTAAAAAACACCCAATTCAAAGGTGAAAAAATTGACTATATAATTGTTTTTTTCACGTATGGCTCTGCTATGTTGAGAAGTGTGGGGGAGAGGAAAATGCGAATTTGCAATTTGTTTTTCAAACAAGTGAAAGAAACGTAAATAGAACTTGAACACATGAATGGCATGTATAAAGGCCATAACACGTAGATTATAAGGTGTAATATGTGATTTGTTGATTCCTTAATTTGTTCATGTTTAGGTATGACACATAATTAGCACACAAAGACAAATTAATTGACGACTTTACGCAGTATCGATTTTTGAAAAATGCTCTGCTAACTAAAGCTGTATAAATTCCATGGTTATTTCAGAAACATATGAAAAAAGCAAGAGAAACTGTTGCGAAAAATGTAATGCTTGAAATGAAGGATGCAATGGCAACGAAAAAGGTACGTTTTTTATCTTCTGCATTACAAACGTTTGATAAGATGAAAATCTGCAGCAAACGTTAACACATTTATTTTCATGACCAAAAATGAAGACGATGAAATGTGTCGTTCGTAGTAGGCGTAACTGGATAATTAAAAAAATAAGAAAAAGCGATGCGAGAAAAACAAAAAGTATTACGCTCAATCGAAAAGCGAACGTTGATGAAACCAAAATCAATGAAAGAAGCAGTGACGGGCTAAAAAATCCTCGTAATGTGGAATCGGATGAGGATAATAACACTTTGTATGATAAATATGAATGCGACAATGGAAAAGAAAAGATTGGAAACACAGTGCAACTTAAGTAGCAGAACTACGTGGAAGGATGACACCAATTATGGGCCCAAACCAGAAGACGCTGAATGTGATGAAGTACGTAATGATTCCTAGCGATGAATAAATAGAATAACCGAAAAAGAAACAACCACCAAAAGATAGCAAATAACTCTTGTGAAAGCAACATGTGTAGATGTAATACGGAGAATAAGTCGAAAAGGAAAGCAATCCGTGAAATGAATTTTGTTAAAGTAAAATATTTGTTTTTGATTATGTGAAATGCAGTTGCGGTAGTATTTTGTGGTTGTTTTCTTGAAATATATAAAAGCGTTGGTGCAAATTTTGCTAAATTATTAAACCCATGTTTTGAAGACAACGAAAGAAAAGGGACAGTGATATCCGAAACATAATGGAATCGAATGGACATTTATCATTTCTATTGCAGATGCTGGAAAAATAAGTTATTGTTTCGAAAAAGAAGAAACCGCGTATAAGAGAAATACAGGAATGGAAGCAACAATTGCAACTAATTCCGAAGAAAACGAACAACAAGAGCATCCCACCGGCAACAAAGATGGTAAATAATGTAAATATAACAGTGACTGAAGAATATATATACTCACAAAAAAAGCCTTAAAATTTCGAAATGAATCTAACATTAGCAGGCAACGAAAGAAAGGAAGGACGAAAAAATTAACGGAATTAATAATAAAACCAATACGGACGAAGAAAGCAGATTGCGAAAAAAACATTCGCAAGTATGTAACGAACAAAAGGTGAAATTCCCAAAAAAAATTATGGAAAATACAGCCTCGCCGGCGACACATGAAACGGTAAGAAATTGAAATGTGAATGTATATGTCAAATGTATATACTGAAAAAAGTATAAAAGTAGTTATAAAAGTTATGAACCATCAGCAGACGGAAAACCCAATGAACGCAAGCACCATCGAAAAAAGTTATGAAACTGATGAATATTTTGAAGAGGAAAAAACAAACAAAAAAGATGTACTGTTGAATCAACAGAAAATAAGGAGAAGGTTGTCGACAAGGAGACGCAAGCAGAGGATAGCAGAAAAGTACCGCAAGATTTCGAATATCAAGATGAAATTGATAAAGTCGAGAACGAACGCTACGAGGAAAAGGTAACTTAATTTGAAACCGATCACTCGAATAGCATAAAAATGTGATATCACAAATGATAATGTTGAAATGTCTTATTTTTTGTTGTGTTACAGCAAAAGAAATTGAAACCCATTGATAAGAATGAAGCGTTACCCATTTCTGTTGCAGGTACCGGAGGAAGAAGACAATGAAACGGTTTCGAAGGAAAAAAGGCAAAAAATGAATGATTCACAAATCGATGACACATTTCAGTTCGAGTGCAGTGATATTGAAGTAAGTTATTTCAGATAATGCGAATGATAACATAATGGAGAACAAGAATGAAATGAATGTTCATTTGACCGAGGAATATGACGAAATATTTTTTCCCTTGCGCTTGTTAGAAGAGAAATATTGATAAGGTTGTTGCTAAAAACTGTTGGGAAAATATATCTTCGCGTAAATGTATATAATGTGTTCTTTCTTTCTTGGGATAGTGGATAATTAAATAAATGGTTTCTCTGTAAAACAAAGATTTTCTATTTGTCTTTTTCCGTTCACTCATAAACAATATAATAATTATACACAACTTATAATTAATATTTCTTAAGTCTCACCTGTAAAACAAAGAAACAACATTCAATGTTACTTTTCCACGATGTTCTTTCTTAGTTTATTTTTCTTATTATTAATGACAAGTGTTATCGGGTTCGATCTTATTATTCCGAAATCTTATCGGCTTCCATCTTTACAATCTTTCTCTCCACGTGTTTTACTTCTCCCTCTCTTCTCTTTCTTGCACAGTCAGGTACCTGTTTTACCTACCCACACGTTGTGTGGGAAATTTTAAATCTGAGGGAATGCAACGCATTTACCTTACATCTCCCCCCCCCCCCCTGGAGAGAAAATTTGTTTACAGATTTTTCTTAAAGGTTCCTGTCTGGTTCTTCCGCATTCGTAGGTTTCGGAGTTGGGATTAATTTTGTGATATGGAACAAGTTCGATTCCGATTTTTTGTAACCTGTGTCCACGCTGTATATCGAATTTGACACTTTCCCTAAAATTTTGTATGGCCCAATCCTCAATTCGTCTAGTTTTTTTCTGTTTAGGCGGTTACCATTCTCCACGTACACAAGTTCTCCAATCTGAATTGTATAATCTTTTCTATTTTTGTCATAATTTTCTTTATTGTATGCATGATATTTTATACTATTGTTTAGGGCGGTTTTTCGGTCTCTCTCTAGATCTTCGTTCGTTGTCGGTTGTCTCAATTCTATTGGTAGAGTCGACGTATCGGATCCTTCTAATAGATATTTTGGAGCAAACTTGGTGACCGTGTGTTCCGTTTCATTGTATTTTTCTATGCATTCATGTGCTATGGTCGTCCAGGCTTTTCCTTTATTTTCTTTTTCATTTATCCTACACCTAATCTTATTCACTATCGTCTGATTTAGTCTTTCATTTAGCCCGTTGGAGAATGGTGTATTTACTGCTGTAAATATGATTGGTATATTTTTCTCGTCTAAAAATTGTTTAAACTCTTTGGAATTTATTCCAGGATATTGGTCTGATAATATCATGCCGATGTCGTTATTTTCCAGTATTTTCTGAGTCAATTTTATGAAATCGTTTGAATTTTGTGTTTTTGACGTTAAAATATACCCGAATCTTGTAAAATGATCTACCAATAGGTGTAGATATTTTTTTGTGGATCGTGAACCACCGAAGCCCCCGATCGTGTCGATTGAAACTATTTCAAACGGACGTTTTGCGGGACCTAATTGAGACATAAGACCGATTTTTTCCTGCCCTCTTGATTTATTTTTTATACAAATTTCGCAGCATCTACATATCTCTTTTATATTTTCACTCAAGTTCTTAGCTGTATAGTGTGGTGTGATCTTGTTCTGTAACTGGTTGATACCTATGTGGCAGAAATTTCGGTGTGTTTTTCTTATTAATTCCTTGCTGAAGCTTTCGGATAGTATAATTTTCTCTCTCTTTCTGCTTTTTTTATAATAAATTTCATTTTTCAGTTCTAGTTTTTGATCGTTTGGAAGTAAATCTTTATTTTGTTTTTGATCTTTAAGGATTTCTTTTGTTGTTACTAAATTTACAACTTTCAAAACCTCTTCTTCATTTCCATGTGTATCTAGCACTGGATTTCGGCTTAGGCAGTCCGCTTCCAAATTGTTTTTTCCTGGATGATATATTATCTCCATATCATATTGTGATAAGTAATACGTTAAGTCTCCTAATTCTTCGTCCGTTCTTGCCCTTATATTCAATTTTTCTAGTGGTTTATGGTCCGAAAATACTTTAAATGGTCTTCCCATGAGCCAGTGCTGCCAGTATTTTACTGCCTCTTTAATTCCTAGACATTCTAGGTATATTGCTTTTTTTCTCTTTTGGGCGTCATTTAGTTTTTTTGAAAAGTACGCTACCGGTTTTTCTATTTCTTTTCCCATTTCATCCGCAGGTTGTGGTTGTTTTAGTACCGCTCCTACCCCTTTTAAGCATGCGTCTGTGTAAATGTGTATTGGTAGATTCGGATCAAATATGGCGAGAACGGGTTGAGTACAGAGATAGTGTTTTATTTTTTCTAAGGCTTCTTGACAATCTTCAGACCAAATGAATTTTTGTCCTTTTTTTAATAGATTGTGTAGTGGATCTAGAATAATCGAAATATTGGGCACGTATTCGTTGTAAAAATTGATTTTTCCCAGAAATTGACGAACGTTTTTTTGTGTTTCCGGCACAGGGAAGTTTCGTATTGCAATCAGATTATCTTTAATTGGGGCAATAGAATTGTCTTTTATAATATGACCCAAATATGTGACCGACTCTTCTGCAAACGTGCATTTAGAAAACTTCAATCTGAATCCTTCTTTTTTTATAGCTTCTAGCAATTTTGATATTTGTTCAACGTGTTCTTCAAATGATTTCGAAAAAACCAAGATGTCGTCTATATAATTCACAGTGAACGCTGAAAGTTTATGTTTTCTAATAATATTGCTCAATATTCTTTGAAAAATAGCTGGCGATGTTTTTAATCCGAACGGTAAACATGTCCACTGGAAATGTCCCTCTTGAGTTATAAACCCTGTTTTCGTTCTATCTTCAACTCGTAGTGGGATTGACCAAAATGCTGAGTTGATATCAAGTTTTGAGAAGTATTTGCAATTTCTTGTTTTTGTTACCAAATCCTCGATTAATGGAAATGGTTGTGTTTGAGGGATTATGATTTTATTCAAATCCCTAAAGTCTATGCATAATCTCGATCTTTTATTTTCGTCTCTCTTGTATGCCAGTGTCACTGGAGCTGCGAAAGGGCTGTACGATTCCTCTATTAGGTTTCTTTTCAACAATTCCGAAATTTGTTGTTCTATTTCTTTTTTGTCCTCTATTGTACATCTGTATGGTCTTTTGCTACAATATTTATCCATTACTAAATCTATTCTTGCCTCATAATCTTTTACTGTGCCGATATCATATTTGTCTTTGGCAAACAATGTTTTGTATTTTTCGATAAGGTTTTCTATTACCGATTTTTGGTGGCAGTCCAAGTGATTTATCGAGATTTGTAACTTGTCTACATCCAAATGTTCATTGAAATTTATTTGTTTTACCTTGTTATTTTTTTCTTTAGGCTTTTCTCTTTCTGTCTGAGAGTTAACCCGTGATTCTTCTATTTTACCCGCAGTGTCCGGGATTTTTTGTTCTATTTCTAATTTTTCATTTTGTTTTAGATTGAAATTTTGTATGCAATCTAATCCAATTAAAAATTCGTAGTTGAAGTTTGTGTTATCTACTACAAAAACATTTATTTCTTTTTCTTTTTGTAGAATTTTTGCTTTTACTGTAATCGTACCTTCAGTTTGGTTTACACCATTAATCGATCTCAAGTTATTCTTTTTCCCATTGGTCTTATCGCCGCTTTTTAAATTTAATATCTTTGCATTTATTAGTGATACATTTGAGCCTGAGTCATATATTCCAGTCACTTCTACTGTATCGTTCAATAATACTTTGAGTTTGATTAATGGCGGGATTATGAGTTTTTTGGCTCGTCGCAATTGAGCTCTGTTTCTAGCATCGCGTTATTCACCATTTTAATTTTGTTATCTTTGAACCAACAGGACGTTTCTGGATGATAGCGTGTGCCTTTGTTACTGTCTTTACAAATTTTACAAGGTGTTTTCTCTGGTTTTTCCTTTATATCGGGAGTCCTATTTTTTTTGTCAAATTTATGTTTATGAACTAGGTGTTCCCATTTTCCTATGTCATTGTAAAGGTCTTCAGTTTCGGTCAGGATCTCTCTGTCAATTTTATCAGCTATGAAATTTGGCAGGCCGGTTGCAATGAGGTCTATTAAAGTACCCGTATCTATTGATTTTCTGACTTCTAGCAATAACTTTTCTTTTTTTACTGCATATTCTAACAGAGAGCCTGTCTGATATTTAAACGCGAGCGCGTATCTAATAGGAGACCATCCTTTACTCGCAAAAGTTTCACAAAAATTCTTTTTCCATTTTTCCCATTCTGATTCTACTGTAAATTTTATTAACATACAGCTGTACCAGTCTGTACCAGGCTTTTCGATAAAGAATTTCAACATTTCGATTTTTTTCCTATCCTGACTTATCTCAAAGCGCTGGCACTCTTTTTCGAATTCATTAATCCATTGGTGAGCATTGGAGTTTTTTCCAGTGAACTTTTCAAGTGTAAAATCTTTTGATATTTTCCCTAAGTTTTGAATCTCAGATTTTTTTGTTTTCTCTTCTAGTATTTTTTCCAATAGCTCTATCATTTTTGCATCCGGAGCTCTCGACTCGGATGCAGCAGTAGTTTTTCCCTCCATGATTTCCTCCAGGAAGTATTCTCCAAATTGTACATTCTCATCTTTGTCTAAATACGTTGTTTTTAATTCTTCTGATAGAGTAATCCAAACCTTTCTTGATTGATGCCTCTTCTTTATCGTGTTCCTTACTTTAGCAAAAGTCTGTGTCCTTGCTAACTCTGTGTGTAATGTTGTTGGTTGATGTTCGTCTGGGACGCTAAATGTACGGCCGTCCGGTGTTCCGATTGAGGTTAGGCACAGCACGTTCGTTTTTCCGTCCGATGTCCCTCTCATTGTAAATTCGAATCGCAGTTTATCCATTTTCGCGAAATTTCAACAAGAATGTTGTTTTATAATGTGTTCTTTCTTTCTTGGGATAGTGGATAATTAAATAAATGGTTTCTCTGTAAAACAAAGATTTTCTATTTGTCTTTTTCCGTTCACTCATAAACAATATAATAATTATACACAACTTATAATTAATATTTCTTAAGTCTCACCTGTAAAACAAAGAAACAACATTCAATGTTACTTTTCCACGATGTTCTTTCTTAGTTTATTTTTCTTATTATTAATGACAAGTGTTATCGGGTTCGATCTTATTATTCCGAAATCTTATCGGCTTCCATCTTTACAATCTTTCTCTCCA
Source organism: Rhimphoctona megacephalus (assembly GCA_963989365.1). NCBI lineage: Eukaryota > Metazoa > Arthropoda > Insecta > Hymenoptera > Ichneumonidae > Rhimphoctona > Rhimphoctona megacephalus. The sequence continues at coordinate 222,811 of OZ022423.1, forward strand.
CGTGTTTTACTTCTCCCTCTCTTCTCTTTCTTGCACAGTCAGGTACCTGTTTTACCTACCCACACGTTGTGTGGGAAATTTTAAATCTGAGGGAATGCAACGCATTTACCTTACATGTATATTAAAGTATATATCCAGAATAAACTGGTGAAAAGAAAACGTAGGTAACCGTACTCGTTCATGAGTAATCAATTGTTGAAGTTGAAGAAAAAAGTTATGCCATTGCATCAGTGCCATGAAGTGAAACAACGACCCTTTTACTTTATTACGAATGTTGTCCGTAAAAAGGAAGAAAAAAACTACAAGTAACTCATGTATGTTATTCAAGTTGACCGATTGATGAAATTAACCTTTCCCAAGATATAATTGATCTCTTTTTAAGATTGTGTATCGTCCCATAAGAAAACATGCATGTAATTAAGAATTTCCAAGCGACGAACTGTTCAAAAAAAAAGTAGTTAATATTTTTCGGACATGTAGAAGAATAATTTAGAAATGATTCTTGAATGGAAAAACATGATCGGTCTAATGAAAGTATGGAAGAAATACCAACTTCCGAACCGCAATAAATAAATGTTGAATGGAAACTGAAAAAGGGTACAAACATGACATTGTTGCAACACAACAAAGCGTAACGTTCCGCGATTTGATTACAGACGCCGACAGATGAAAAATTCGATTCTTCCCACCGCCGCGAAACGTCGCCAGTACCAGCGAAAATTTCAATAAATGGAACGACCGGACCAGTGACTTCAACTCCTCGAAATGAAACGAATGTGAGCTTATGCAACGTAAAAATAAAAAAAAAGTATTTGGGATAAATCGTGTAGGGGAATAAGATTGAATAATGATCGTTATAAAAATACATGATAATTAGTGTAAATGTTCGGGACCCGACGGCGAAGAGACGGAAAACGAGAATGATGACGATACGGACGAAATTGGAAGCAGCGGTACTGAAGTAAGTTTATGAAATAGAGGCAAAGAATTATAAGAGAAATATGAAGACGAGAAATTATTGTAACCCCTTGGTACTGTCAAAGGGGGAAAAAGACAAAATGGTTTTTATTATTAACAATTTAATATATGAAAAATAAGTAATAAAAGCGCAACATTCCGCGTTTCCATTACAGACACCGGCAAGTGGAGAATTGAATTTTTCCAACCGCAAGACATCACAAGTACCGGCGCAAGTTCCGAAAAAAGCAACGACTAAATCGGTGGGCTGGACTCCACGGATTGAAACATATATGAGTTGTCACTACATGAAAACAAAAAAGAACTGCCTGGACTAAATCATATAAATAAAAAAAATAAATATAGTTTAAAAAAACTAAAAAAACACGCTTTTAAAAAATATCGAACCAAAATGTTTAAAATAATTTTAAAAATAAAATTATGACAATAGTACATAAAAAATACTAGTATAATTGAGGGAAAAGCGTGTGGCGCTTTGTGCTATAATTATCGTATATCAAGCGCCCCACGCTTTTCCCTCAATTATACTAGTATTTTTTATGTACTATTGTCATAATTTTATTTTTAAAATTATTTTAAACATTTTGGTTCGATATTTTTTAAAAGCGTGTTTTTTTAGTTTTTTTAAACTATATTTATTTTTGACTTTTTAGTTCAACATTCTTTAAAAGCGTGTTTTTTTAGTTTTTTTAAACTATATTTTTAATAAATAGTAGCTGTAGCTATCTACAGTATGTACGTTTTCGAACGAAGTATCACAGTATTATTACATATTACATATTATTATTATTATTATATTACATATATTATATATTATATTACATATTAGTATTATTACATATTAGATCCGCCATTTTGAATTTGAAAATTTTGAGGATGGAATCGTAATCAGCGACCCCGAAAACCCCCGAGTACCAAAGATCATGCGGTTTGAATGAATTTTTGCATTTTTGGCCGCCATATTGCATCCGCCATTTTGAATTTTGGAATTTTGAGGGTGGAATCGTAATCAGCGACCCCGGAAACCCCCGGGTGCCAAATATCAAGCGATTAAATGAATTTTTGCATTTTTGGTCCGCCATATTGGATCCGCCATTTTGAATTTAAAAATTTTGAGGGTGGAATCGTAATCAGCGACCCCGGAAACCCCCGAGTGCCAAATATCAAGCGATTCAAATCAATTTTTGCATTTTTGGTCCGCCATATTGGATCCGCCATTTTGAATTTAAAAATTTTGAGGGTGGAATCGTAATCAGCGACCCCGAAAACCCCCGAGTACCAAATATCATGCGGTTTGAATGAATTTTTGCATTTTCGGTACGCCATATTGGATCCGCCATTTTGAATTTTGAAATTTTGAGGGTGGAATCGTAATCAGCGGCCCCGAAGACCTCCAAGTACCAAATTTCAAGTCGATTGGACTAAAAGAAATAAAAGAAAAAAGAAACAAAGGGTTAAAAAAAGGAGAGTTACAGACAAACTGACAGACAAACAAACAAACATACAAGTGAAGCTAATATAAAGCGTGTAATGAGATTGAATCATAAACGTTATGAAAATGTATGAAAATTAATATTAGGATTCGGAATCCGACGACCAAGAGATAGAAGACGAAAGGGGTAGTGATACGGACGAAAGTGAAGGCACCGGTGCTCGAGTAAGTTTATCAAAGTGAGGCAAAGAATTATAGGACAAATATAAAGACGTAAAATTAGTGCAAACCCTTAGTATTCCCGAACGAAGAAAATAACAAAATGGTTTTTATTGATAACAGTTGAATAGATGAAAAACGAGTAATACAACCGTAACGTTCCCCGCTTTGATAACAGAAAACCACGGATAGAGAATCAAATTCTTCCCGCAGCAAGACCTCACGAGTACCTGTGCAAATTCCCAATACAAGAACGGCCGCACCAATAATGAAGACTCCACGTATTAAAACAAATGTAAGTTGTCTCTACGTAAAAATAAAAAACCTGTTTAAAGTAAATCATAGAGGTTAAATAACATTGAATCGGGAACGTTATGAAAATATATGAAAATTAATAGAAGGATTCGGAATCCGATGACAAAGAGACAGAAAATGAAACTGATAACGGTGCAGACGAAAATGTAAGCAGCGTTACACAAGAAAGTTTATTCAAATGAAGTAATGAATTCTAAAACAAATATGAAGACGATAAATTATTGTAACCCCCTTGGTACACCCGAACGAGGAAAAGGACAGAGTACTTTTTGTTAATGACAATTCAATAGATGACAAAGGAATAATGAAAGGGTAACGTTGCCCGTTTTGATTACAGAAGCCGCCGGATCGAGAATTAATCTCTTCCCGCCACAAGAATTGGCAAGTACCGGCGCAAAGCGGACAAAAAAAAAGAATCTCACCAGTGTCCTCAACCTCGCGAAAGCATACAAATGTAAGTTTTTGTGACATAAAAATAAAATAATTTATTTGTTTAAATAATAGCGGCGAATAAGATAGAATCATGAACATTATGAAAATATATGAAAATAAATGTAAGGATTCGGAAGATGACAGCGAAAGAACAGAGGACAATATCTTTGAAGGAATAATAAAAGAAAGCGTTGAAGAATACAAGTTAACAATTAAAAAATTAAAAATATTAAATGCAGCGTTGAAGAGAAAGGTTATTATCTTTTGTAGTAGTATATTGCCGCCAGATGACAAAAGTTATGAAACGGTAATAACGAAAATAATTGTATTTTATTGGCAGATGAAGGAAGCGTCACGACTCTTAACGAAAGCAGCAGCTGCAAAGAACGAAAGTGATTCAAAATTGGATGAAAAAACAAGGACAGAAGAAAAAGAAATGCCGAAACCCGGGAAAGGCGTAAAAACGATCGTAATGTTTAACCGAAAATGGCATTACGAGGCACTTTCATCGGCAAAATGGGCTGAAACAGTAAATATTCGAATATCCGAATTGATAAATGCCCTGTGGCCAGATTTTGATACAAAAATGAAGCCGGTGATGAAAATTCGTAAGGGGACGAAGGAAGATTACGTACCCACAAAAGAGGAATAGTTTCAAGCAGTAAAAAGTAAGTCGGAGGTTGAAAAACGTGCATGCATGTAAATCGAACGTCGGAAAAAAAATTCTAATTTGATAAATGCGAGAGAAAAAACCGTGGGAAATTAATTAATAACTTCTCTTTTGGAAAAAAAATAGAAATTGAAACGTATAGGTACGTGTTTTCTGGCACTATTGAAAATTCATGCAAATCTTATAAACTAGTTGCGCCGAAATAAGAAAATTGAGTATAAAATTCGATGAAAGACGAAAAAAACGAACGTAACATTAATGTACTAACATAAAATGTGTCGGAAAAAATGTGTGTGCGCACCATGCAACATACAGAAAGACAAATGCATAGTATAACCAACCCATAATAAAACTATTAATGTTTACAGAAATGACGGAAAATAGTAAAAATTCCCTCCCGGGGGAAAAAACCTGGACAAGTACATTGGTGGCCCCTCGTTTCCCTATGATATCACAAAAAATCCAAAACCCCACTTAATTTTTTTTTTTAAATCTACTAATTTTATTCATATCCCGGAGGGAAACCAACCATATAGATCACAAAATATCCGGCAAAAAAAGCAGACTTCCCAATAAATGTTGCTTTGAATTTATTTCCACAGAACAAAACAAGAATCAAAATATTAAAAAACCAGCGTTATCAAGATGAGGAAAATACCACTTATAATTGGTATGTAAGAAGTATCAATAGTCTAGAAAAAAAATGAAAAAAGGTCACCATCTAAGTTATGTGCAGCAGTAAAATTTATGATATTAGTACTAGGACAAGCATTTCTTTGGTGACTGAGAAGATATCAATATGGATGTACCGGCAACGTAGGGCATGCAGTTGGTGCATTGCTTCTGGGATCTCCTAAGTTGAGTAGCTACTTTTGTTTTGGCTATGGCGCGGCCAATGTTGCCAAATAGTATTTACTTATATGACCTAATGAAACAACATTGCCCGCGCCGTGGCTAAAATAACGAAAAACAAGCAGGAACAGGTAGTTTCGCATAAGATCCCATGCTTTTGTAATGTTAAAAAAAAACTTTAATTTATGTCTGTACATGATAGCACAGTTTTGTTTGATTGGTAATAATTTGATGAACGTTCACCACCGTACGTTGAGCGTATACGCACAGAGTACTTGTCCGGCCCATAACTTTTTATTAAAATTGCTCATTGCAGTAAAAATCAGGGGTCTCTCTCAAAATTCAAAGGTTATAAATACGCACTTTTTCATTGTTGGTATTGTCTTATTTAATTTTTATTTTTTTATGATTAATCCCGCATAACGGTTTAAATTCTCATTTTCAAAACATAAAGGGCTATTTCGATAGCTGGCGCCCAAGAACGTCAAAATGAAACGAACGGAGGTGGATTATTTTGTGTGAAATTTGCGTGATCTTAAAACTTTGGATACAAATTTGACGGTGCATTCATAGCCTGCATTGATCTTTTGACCATTCACCAGTGGTTACTTAGATCTTCTACTAATAAATAGTAGCTTTCCAAAGTATAATAACTTTCATTGCTGGCAATAGTAGTTTTCGAAAGTATGATACGCTACATTGCTGGCAATGGTTTACTGAGTCGCATTTTCAGAAATTTCATAACTGACTGCACTTTATGTTAAGGGAGCTTTTCAGTGTGAAATTTTCAAAAAATCGATTTTTTTTGCTTTATCGAATAGTATACACTCTTCCGAATATTTCCTGAAATTTTCATGCCGAAATTCAGATTATTTCGGTTACTGTACAGCATTTCTTGGAAGAAGGCAACGGAGCGCTACAGCTGCCGCGTCGGCCGTCTGCCCGTGCGACCGTTATTTCTATTGTCTCGTTCCTACCTGCTCGTGTACCTTCCAACGTGAGTCCGGTTCGTCTTTCAGTTCGGTTTCGACATTCAAAATGGATAGATCTACGAAAGAGAAATGTGCGTGGCAGGATAGAAAAGGCTCGAGAAGCGGACATCCGCGAAATGAACGAAAAAGATCCGCGGGTTTCAAGGGAACAAATCGACACGATATCGAAACGGATCTAACGTTTGCGAGCACTTCGGCAGCAAAAATCTTGAAAAAGAGTCCAGAGTTTGAAGTCCGAATCTTTTCGAAGAAGCAGAAGGGATATTGTATGGACCTGGCATCGCTGATTGACCGTAAGTAAACGATTTACCTAAAATTTCCTCACTTGAAACTTTGAACGCGTTTTTCTCGAAACAGCATTTTTCAAAACGGTGTCCAACTTGGAGGGCAGAGTTTTAAAGCTATCGAGTTGAATCTTTTACACAATATTCTTAACGTCATTGTTTATCGTGCTATGGAAGCTTTTTTTTTTTTGACATCTTCCTATTTTTTTGTAAAAAAAACTGCCAAAAAAAATGCTAAAATCGATACTTTTTGTTCAAACCGGCGCCATTTTTGCAAAAAAAAAAAGCCTCCATAGCACGAAAGCCAATTATATACCGATCAATAATCTTTTTGTGTTTTTTGTTTCAGATCACAATTGTGACCCCCAACGTGGACACCACATCCAAGTGCATTTTCTGCAACAATTGTTTCATAATTTTTATAGATATTAATTAATAAATAAATCGATCTTTAAAAAATTGTTTTGTATTCTTCAATACCCAATTAATATACAAAAAAAACCAGACCGATTAGATTATTTTTTCTTTAAAAAAAAAAATCGCGAAAAACAGCGATTTTTCGGGCTGTCACACTGGAAAGCTCCCTTAATGCAATTTTATGATGACTACGAACACCATTTTATTCCGATTGAATCGACGTCGAATGTTGCGTATGATACAAGGCCATTCTGAAATTCGCAGAAGAATTGATTTTCTTATAAATTTCTGACGGCGAAAAGCAACGCATGCAACGAAAAGCTCCTCCAATTTGATTTTCACTTGAATGAGCAATTTTAATAAAAAGTTATGGGCCGGACAAGTACTCTGTGCGTATACGCTCAACGTACGGTGGTGAACGTTCATCAAATTATTACCAATCAAACAAAACTGTGCTATTATGTACAGACATAAATTAAAGTTTTTTTTCTAACATTAAAAAAGCATGGGATCTTATGCGAAACTTCCTGTTCCTGCTTGTTTTTCGTTATTTTAGCCATGGCGCGGGCAATGTTGTTTCATTAGGTCATGTAAGTAAATACTACTTGACAACATTGGTCGCGCCATAGCCAAAACAAAAGTAGCTACTCAACTTAGGAGATCCCAGAAGCAATGCACCAACTGCAGGCCCTACGTTGCCGGTACATCCATATTGATATCTTCTCAGTCACCAAAGAAATGCTTGTCCTAGTACTGATATCATAAATTTTACTGCTGCACATAACTTAGATGGTGACCTTTTTTCATTTTTTTCTAGACTATTGATACTTCTTACACACCAATTATAAGTGGTATTTTTCTCATCTTTATAATGCTGATTTTTTAATGTTTTGATTCTTGTTTTGTTCCGTGGAAATAAATTCAAAGTAACATTTATTGTGAAGTCTGGTTTTTTGGCCGGATATTTTGTGATCTATATGGTTGGTTTCCCTCCGGGATATGAATAAAGTTAGTAAAGATTTAAAAAAAAAAATTACGTGGGGTTTTGGATTTTTTGTGATATCATAGGGAAACGAGGGACCACCAATGTACTTGTCCAGGTTTTTTTCCCCGGGAGGGAAGTTTTGCTATTTGATATCAGTAGTATACCTAGGCCGGTTCCCCCTCATGTAGGAATCTACCTTACCGACGGTCGGTTATGCAGATTTCTACCAAACGCACCCAGACATGCACATCCTGGTGAATCTACCTTACCGACGGTCGGTAATGCAGATTTCTGCCGAACGCAGTCATCCCGGCCTGGCAAACCTGCTGACGGTCGGTAATGCAGATTTCCACCGAACGCTTGCGAACTGGCCCAATCGCCATTGTCGGGAAATTGAAAGCAGCGTCACGAACCACTGGCGGGAAATTCAACCGTGGTGACACGGACCTTTAGCGGAGACACGAACCTTTTAGCGGAGACACGAACCTTTTAGCGGAGACACGGACCTTTTAGCGGAGACACGAACCTTTTAGCAGAGACACAAACCTTTTGGCGCGCGCGGGAAATTCAAACGAGTGGTCCGCGATAGTCTTTCCGGAGACGCGAATGGCGGGAAATCGTCGGTAATGCAGATTCCAAACTTTTAGTGGCGGCAAATTCCAAGACCAAACGCCAACCAATCACTACCAATCATTACCAAACGCCAGCCAATCACTAGCGATCATTACCAAACAAATCCGAGAAAATTTTCGAAAGTGGAGGCACGGGTCTGGTGGTGGTGGTGGTGGTGGTGGCGAAAGCGGAGACACAGGCCCACCGGCGGGAAATTCAAATACCGCGAAGCAAACTTTTGGCGGGAAATTCAAATACCGAGAAGCAAACGTTTGGCGGGAAACACCAAACGCTACCAAACGAATCCACGCAAATTTTTGGCGGGAAATTCAAACGCAGAGGCCTGTGATACCCGCGGTCGGCGATCGGGATACTCACAGTTAAATATCAGGATAGTTGGAGTTAACTATCGGGATAGTTTATGTTAATTATCGCGATAGTCGAAGTTATCGATTAGGATTGTTTGAGGTTAGGATACTCAGTGACACACTCGGTTGATTACAACTTGTCTTTATTGCGAATCCAAGATACATAGTTTTCATTCTGTTCTGAGTGGTGCAAGCAAACTCGGAATATGTTCTCGGCTTCGCCGACACTCGGCAACTTCAGGGTCATTTCTCAGGGACTCGGGTAATTTATCCCAGGCGGCGTCTACGCTGTACGCAGCGAAGGTCACGACGAATTCCTTCGGCAGCGGAGCGATGTCGGTGGGTTCCATGGCTGAGAGAAGTCCACCGTGATGATGATACAGATTCAACGACCTCCCCACAGACGGGAAGGTCTTGCGAAGAAAGTTCCGCAACAGCAGAACGTGTCGAAGCGCGCAATGGGGCGAATCGTGGTGCGGGCAGTATATCGTCTGCTTGTTCGGTGTCCTGAGCGACGGGCACGCCACCACATCACGCGCATCGAACCCGAATCCTTTCAGCCACTGCTGCTTCTGTTCACGTAGATGGAGCTCGCGTCGTGTAGAACCGATCGAAGCACGTCCCCCCACCTCGTTGTAGGGTATGTCGCCCGTGCTCCAGCACAGACGATGATAGCCGCGTTCGAGCCACAGATTCACTATCTTGTACTTGGCTGGCAGGTCGTTCCACGGGATCGACGGTTTGAACAGAAAGATCAGCGGCTGATCGTCCGAATTGAGCGGAGTTCTTTGACTACAAACTCGTTGTTGTCGCGCAGGAAGCCTCGTGTGTCCGCCACGTACTCTATCGCGATTGACGAACGCGCCACTCGAGGACTTTATAGGCGGATTTTGTATCCCCTCCCTCGCTCACCCCCCCCCCCCCCCCCCGCTCTCCAGGCATCCCCACTCTACAGACATCCCCACTTATGGGATTGCAGTCGACAAATCGATCATGCAAGATCAGACCCGTAGTTCCCGCGGGGAAATTTGATTCGGCCTCGAGTTCGATACGAACGTCGTCCGGTGCCTGCTTGAGCGCATCGTTCTGTCTCGAGCAGAAAGCAATGTCACGAAACCCATTGCGGTGACACAAACCTAACGGCGGAAAATGCGGTAACCAAACCCAACGGCGGGAAATTCAAATGCCGTGGCGTAAACCCAATGGCGGGAAATGTGGTGACACAAACCCAGCGGCGGGAAATACGGTGGCACAAACCCAATGGCGGGAAATTCAAATGTGGTGGCATAAACCCAATGGCTGAAATTCAAACCCAACGGCGGGAAATTCAACAGCAGTGGCACAAACCCATTAGCGAGAAATTCAAACCCACCGACGGGAAATGTGGTGACACAACCAACCCCCACGGCTGGAAATTCAAATGCCGTGGCTTAAACCCAACGGCGGGAAATTCAAATGTGGTGACACAAACCCAACGGCGGGAAATGCGATGACACAAACCCAATGGCGGGAAATGTGGTGACATAAACCCAATGGCTAAAATTTCAAACCCAACGGCGGGAAATTCAAAAGCAGCGGCACAAACCCACCGACGGGAAATGCGGTGACGCAAACATAACGGCGGGAAATGCGGTAACCAAACCCAACGGCGGGAAATTCAAATGCCGTGGCATAAACCCAATGGCGGGAAATTCAAATGTGGTGACACTAACTCAACGGCGGGAAATGCGGTGACACAATACCAATGGCGGGAAATTCAAATGTGGTGGCATAAACCCAATGGCTGAAAATTCAAACCTAACGGCGGGAAATTCGAAAGCTGTGGCACAAACCCATTGGCGGGAAATTCAAACCCACCGACGGGAGCTGCGGTGCCACGAATCTGCCGGTGGGGAAAGCAAACACATTGTGAAGAAATGCGGGGACACGAACCCACCGGCGGGAAATTTGAAAGCCAACCCATCGGCAGGAAATTTGGAGTCACCGGTGAGAAAAGCGGAGACACGAACCCATCGGTGGGAAATTCAAATGCAGATATACGAAGTCCGCGATACCCGCAGTCAGCGATCATGAAGACAGCGATCGGGATAGTCGGGAAATCCGAAGCGGAGACACGAACCCATCGGCGGGAACACAGAGACGCGAACCCAATGGCGGGAAAAATCGAATACGAAGGGCGCAATTAATTATCGGGATGGTTGAAGTTAGCTATCGGCATAGTTGAAGTTAACTACCCGGATAGACAAAGTTAACGATAAGGATTATTGAGGTTAGGATACTCAGTGACACTCGGATGATTACAATTTGTCTCTATTGCGAATTCAAGATACATTCTCTTCCGAGTGGTGCAAGCAAACTCTTCCCATCCGGAATGTGTTCTCGGCATCTTGGATAAAACCTAAACAAATTCAGCCCAATCTAAGCAGACTCCACCTAATCTAGAATCATTTAAAAGCTGAGACACGAACCCCCTCCCGCTGGTAGTAAAATTCAGAAACTGAGACGAGAACCCTCTGACAGCATAATTCAAAAGCTGAGGCTCAAACTCCCCTGGCGGCAAAATTCAAAAGCTCAGGTATGATCTCCCCCCACCCTGGTGTCAAAATTCAAAAGCTACGACAAGACCCCCACCCCTCCTCTGGTGACAAAATTCAAATGAAGAGACACCCCGGCGATTCAGTTAGAGATTAGCAATATGGCCTTGCAGCAAAATTCTGAAGCGGGATTGTAAGTGACAAAATCAAGATACGGAAACACAAATTCTGCGATACCTGCAGTCAACAATCAAGATAGTCAGCGATCGGGATTCTCGAAGTGAACAATACTGATAGTCAAAGTCAGCGATCGTGATAGTCGAAGTCAACGATCCGGATAGTCAAGGTCAGTGATCCAGGTAGTCGGAGTAAACAATCAGGCCAGTCGAAGTGAATGAGCGAGAAAGACAAAATCGGTGATTCGAATAGTTACAGTCAACAATCAAGGTGGTGGACGAAGCCGGTGATCAGAATAGTCGGCGTCAACGATCAGTCACAGTCAGTGATCCAACTGGTCGGGGTCAACAATCAGGCTAAGTCAGGCGAAGTCAACAATCAAGATAGTCGAAATCGATGATCATGATAGTTGTAGTCTGCGATCGGGATACTCAAATTCAACGATCAGAACAGTCACAGTTAACAATCAGGATAGACGAAGTCAGTAACCAGTACAGACAAAGCCGACGATCAAAATAATCAAAGTCAGTGATCGAGGTAGTCGAAGTCAGTGATCAAGATGGTGGAAGTTAGTCATCAGGATAGTTGAAGTCAACAATCAAGATAATCGAAGTGGGTGATCAGGATAGTCGAAGTCAACAATCCAGATAGTCGAAGTGGGTGAGCAGGATAGTCAACAATCAAGATAACGGAAGTCCACGATCAGAGTAGTCGAACAATCAACACAGTCGAAGTCGGTGATCAGGATTGTCAAAGAACAATTAGAATAGTCAACGTTAACGATCACGACAGTCGTTGTCAGTGATCGAGATAGTCAACGATCAGAATAGTCTCAGTTAACAATCAAGATGATCGAAATCGATGATTAGGATGGTCAAAGTCAGTAATCTAGGTAGACGAATCAGTAATCGAGATAGTTCAAGTCAACGATTAGGACAGTCAAAGCCAGTGATCAATGTAGTTGAAGTCAACAAACAGGCTCGTCGAAGTCAACAATCTAGTTAATCGAAGTCAGCGATCGAGATAGTCGAAGTCAGTGATCGAGATGGTCGAAGTTGACAATCTAGACAGTTGGAGTTGGTGATCAGGATCGTCAAAGTCAACGACCAGGTTAGTTGAAGTCAACAATCAATATGGCCATAGTAAATGATCAAGATAGTTGAAGTCGGCGATTAGGATAGTCAGTCAGCGTTCGAACTAGTCGAAGTCAACGATCAGCCTAGTCGAAGTCAACGGTCAGGTTAGGCAAAGTGAACGTACACGATAGTCGATATCAACAATCAAGACAGCCGAAGTCGGTGATCCGAATAATCGAAGTCGGTGATCAGGATAGTCAGAGTCAACGATTAGAGTAGTCAAAATCGGTGATCAGAACAGACGGAGTCAACGATCAATGTGGTCGCAGACAACAATCAGGCTAGTCGAAGTCAACGATTTGGATAGTTGAAGTCAACAATCAAAATAGTTGAAGGCAACAATGAGGATGATCAAAATAGTCGAAGCTAGCGATCAAGATAGTCGAAGTCAACAATTTAAATATTCAAAGTTGACGATTAGGATAGTCGAAGTCAGCAATAAGGATAGTCGTTGGCTATAAGCAAGTTGGTCAAAGTCAACAATCAGGATAATCAAAATCAACAATCAAGTTGGTTAAAGTCAACATTTAAAATAGTCGAAGACAACAACAATCAAGATGGTTAAAGTCGACGATCAGAAATATTCGAAGTTTACGCTTACAATAGTCGAAGTAGGCGATCGAGACAGTCGAAGTCAACAATCAAGATAGTTAAAGTGAATACTAAAAAATAGTGGACGTTGAAGATTTGGATGGTCGAAGTTAACGATTGAGACACGTGAAGAAAACGATCAGAATAGTCGAAACCGGCTACCCGACTGTGGAGATATTAGATTTAACCGCAGTCATCAAGGTGTCATTCCTCATGGCAAATAAACTTTCTAGCCTAAATAATCCAACTCAAGCAATCAATCCCCAAATCCTGACGAAAAACTCAAAAACGAAGACATGAACTCCGGATGGACAATTTTAACGTCGAAACATGGACTCGAGGCATGAAATTTAGAAACGAAGATGCGAAGCACGGTAAGAAATCCGAAAGCGGAGATAAGAGTCCCCAGTCGATAAGTATGACCGTTTCCGAATAGAGATTCCTATGACCGACTCTGAATTCGAATCTCATCAAAAAGCCCCGAGATTCTTCTCGATGGTTCGATGACGATGTCATGCGTGCTTTCTCGAAGATTTAACGATGACGTTAGAGGTGCAAGTGAAACAGGGGCTGGGAAAATCACAAGATGGCAGCCTTTAGGTTCGATGACGATATCAGAGGTGGGAGTAATGAGGACTACAGGATGGCGGCCTACAGGTTCATCGATGACGTCGGAGTTAGGGGAACGTTCCCGATGGGGGGGGGGGTTATGGGGGTCACAAGATGGCAGTCTTAAGTATCGACGATGACGTCATAGGATTCTTCTTAAATGTTCGACGTCAGGAGGTTATGAGTGGGGTCATAACATATTCACGTGAAATATTTTATTGGGGGCCTGGCACTCGTGATATGCGCATTGTAACTATTCGAGGTCAAAGATTTGTGCACGATCTCGAGATGTCCATAGCAGTGGGGATGTATCAATTTTAAACAAACACAGGTTGTGCGCCCGTCCGACAAGATTTATCAACAAAATATTCCAGAACTTTCAACGAACGGGATAGTCGAGTCAAAATCAAGATAGTCGAAGTCGGTGATCGACTTACTCGAAGTCGGTGATCAGAATAGTCTCAGTCAGTAATCAAGGTGGTATTCAAAGTCGATGATCAGAATAGTCGACATCAACGATCAGGATATTCAAAGCCGGCGATCAGAATTATCGACGACAACGATTAGGATGGTCAAAGGCAGTGATCAAGGTATTGGGAGACAACAATCCGACTAACCGAAGTCAACAATCAAGATAGTCGACGATCAGTATAGGCGAAGTGAGTGATCAAGACAGTCAAAGTCAACGAGACAGTGGAGGTCAACGATCATGCTAGTCGAAGTCAGCCATCGAGACAGTCGAATTCAATGATCGGGTTAATTGAAGTCCACAATAACGATAGTTGAAGTCAGCGATCGGAATATTCGTAGTCAATGATCAAGATAGTCGAGCCAATAATTGGTATACTCGAAGTCAACAATCACAATAGCCGAAGTCAATGATCGAAATAGTTAACGTCAACGATCAGAACGATCAACAGTAGTCGAAACCGACCATCAGTATGATCAAAGTCAGTGATCGAGATAGTCAACGATTAGAATAGTCACGATTACCAATGAAGATTTTCGAAATCGCTGATCAGGATATTCAAAGTCAGTAATCTGGGTAGACGAATGAGTAATCGAGATGGCTCAAGTTCACGATCAGGATAGTCAAGTTCAGTGATCGAGGTAGTCGAAGACAGCAATCGGGCTTGTCGAAGTCAACAATTAGGCTAGTCGTAGTCAGCGATCAGAATAGTCGCAATCTTCGACAATGGCTGACTTCGACTAGCATGATCGTTGACCTCCACTGTCTCGTTGACTTTGACTGTCTTGATCACTCACTTCGCCTATACTGATCGTCGACTATCTTGATTGTTGACTTCGGTTAGTCGGATTGTTGTCTCCCAATACCTTGATCACTGCCTTTGACCATCCTAATCGTTGTCGTCGATAATTCTGATCGCCGGCTTTGAATATCCTGATCGTTGATGTCGACTATTCTGATCATCGACTTTGAATACCACCTTGATTACTGACTGAGACTATTCTGATCACCGACTTCGAGTAAGTCGATCACCGACTTCGACTATCTTGATTTTGACTCGACTATCCCGTTCGTTGAAAGTTCTGGAATATTTTGTTGATAAATCTTGTCGGACGGGCGCACAACCTGTGTTTGTTTAAAATTGATACATCCCCACTGCTATGGACATCTCGAGATCGTGCACAAATCTTTGACCTCGAATAGTTACAATGCGCATATCACGAGTGCCAGGCCCCCAATAAAATATTTCACGTGAATATGTTATGACCCCACTCATAACCTCCTGACGTCGAACATTTAAGAAGAATCCTATGACGTCATCGTCGATACTTAAGACTGCCATCTTGTGACCCCCATAACCCCCCCCCCCCCCATCGGGAACGTTCCCCTAACTCCGACGTCATCGATGAACCTGTAGGCCGCCATCCTGTAGTCCTCATTACTCCCACCTCTGATATCGTCATCGAACCTAAAGGCTGCCATCTTGTGATTTTCCCAGCCCCTGTTTCACTTGCACCTCTAACGTCATCGTTAAATCTTCGAGAAAGCACGCATGACATCGTCATCGAACCATCGAGAAGAATCTCGGGGCTTTTTGATGAGATTCGAATTCAGAGTCGGTCATAGGAATCTCTATTCGGAAACGGTCATACTTATCGACTGGGGACTCTTATCTCCGCTTTCGGATTTCTTACCGTGCTTCGCATCTTCGTTTCTAAATTTCATGCCTCGAGTCCATGTTTCGACGTTAAAATTGTCCATCCGGAGTTCATGTCTTCGTTTTTGAGTTTTTCGTCAGGATTTGGGGATTGATTGCTTGACTTGGATTATTTAGGCTAGAAAGTTTATTTGCCATGAGGAATGACACCTTGATGACTGCGGTTAAATCTAATATCTCCACAGTCGGGTAGCCGGTTTCGACTATTCTGATCGTTTTCTTCACGTGTCTCAATCGTTAACTTCGACCATCCAAATCTTCAACGTCCACTATTTTTTAGTATTCACTTTAACTATCTTGATTGTTGACTTCGACTGTCTCGATCGCCTACTTCGACTATTGTAAGCGTAAACTTCGAATATTTCTGATCGTCGACTTTAACCATCTTGATTGTTGTTGTCTTCGACTATTTTAAATGTTGACTTTAACCAACTTGATTGTTGATTTTGATTATCCTGATTGTTGACTTTGACCAACTTGCTTATAGCCAACGACTATCCTTATTGCTGACTTCGACTATCCTAATCGTCAACTTTGAATATTTAAATTGTTGACTTCGACTATCTTGATCGCTAGCTTCGTCTATTTTGATCATCCTCATTGTTGCCTTCAACTATTTTGATTGTTGACTTCAACTATCCAAATCGTTGACTTCGACTAGCCTGATTGTTGTCTGCGACCACATTGATCGTTGACTCCGTCTGTTCTGATCACCGATTTTGACTACTCTAATCGTTGACTCTGACTATCCTGATCACCGACTTCGATTATTCGGATCACCGACTTCGGCTGTCTTGATTGTTGATATCGACTATCGTGTACGTTCACTTTGCCTAACCTGACCGTTGACTTCGACTAGGCTGATCGTTGACTTCGACTAGTTCGAACGCTGACTGACTATCCTAATCGCCGACTTCAACTATCTTGATCATTTACTATGGCCATATTGATTGTTGACTTCAACTAACCTGGTCGTTGACTTTGACGATCCTGATCACCAACTCCAACTGTCTAGATTGTCAACTTCGACCATCTCGATCACTGACTTCGACTATCTCGATCGCTGACTTCGATTAACTAGATTGTTGACTTCGACGAGCCTGTTTGTTGACTTCAACTACATTGATCACTGGCTTTGACTGTCCTAATCGTTGACTTGAACTATCTCGATTACTGATTCGTCTACCTAGATTACTGACTTTGACCATCCTAATCATCGATTTCGATCATCTTGATTGTTAACTGAGACTATTCTGATCGTTGACTATCTCGATCACTGACAACGACTGTCGTGATCGTTAACGTTGACTATTCTAATTGTTCTTTGACAATCCTGATCACCGACTTCGACTGTGTTGATTGTTCGACTACTCTGATCGTGGACTTCCGTTATCTTGATTGTTGACTATCCTGCTCACCCACTTCGACTATCTGGATTGTTGACTTCGACTATCCTGATCACCCACTTCGATTATCTTGATTGTTGACTTCAACTATCCTGATGACTAACTTCCACCATCTTGATCACTGACTTCGACTACCTCGATCACTGACTTTGATTATTTTGATCGTCGGCTTTGTCTGTACTGGTTACTGACTTCGTCTATCCTGATTGTTAACTGTGACTGTTCTGATCGTTGAATTTGAGTATCCCGATCGCAGACTACAACTATCATGATCGTCGATTTCGACTATCTTGATTGTTGACTTCGCCTGACTTAGCCTGATTGTTGACCCCGACCAGTTGGATCACTGACTGTGACTGATCGTTGACGCCGACTATTCTGATCACCGGCTTCGTCCACCACCTTGATTGTTGACTGTAACTATTCGAATCACCGATTTTGTCTTTCTCGCTCATTCACTTCGACTGGCCTGATTGTTTACTCCGACTACCTGGATCACTGACCTTGACTATCCGGATCGTTGACTTCGACTATCACGATCGCTGACTTTAACTATCAGTATTGTTCACTTCGAGAATCCCGATCGCTGACTATCTTGATTGTCGACTGCAGGTATCGCAGAATTTGTGTTTCCGTATCTTGATTTTGTCACTTACAATCCCGCTTCAGAATTTTGCTGCAAGGCCATATTGCTAATCTCTAACTGAATCGCCGGGGTGTCTCTTCATTTGAATTTTGTCACCAGAGGAGGGGTGGGGGTCTTGTCGCAGCTTTTGAATTTTGACACCAGGGTGGGGGGAGATCATACCTGAGCTTTTGAATTTTGCCGCCAGGGGAGTTTGAGCCTCAGCTTTTGAATTATGCTGTCAGAGGGTTCTCGTCTCAGTTTCTGAATTTTACTACCAGCGGGAGGGGGTTCGTGTCTCAGCTTTTAAATGATTCTAGATTAGGTGGAGTCTGCTTAGATTGGGCTGAATTTGTTTAGGTTTTATCCAAGATGCCGAGAACACATTCCGGATGGGAAGAGTTTGCTTGCACCACTCGGAAGAGAATGTATCTTGAATTCGCAATAGAGACAAATTGTAATCATCCGAGTGTCACTGAGTATCCTAACCTCAATAATCCTTATCGTTAACTTTGTCTATCCGGGTAGTTAACTTCAACTATGCCGATAGCTAACTTCAACCATCCCGATAATTAATTGCGCCCTTCGTATTCGATTTTTCCCGCCATTGGGTTCGCGTCTCTGTGTTCCCGCCGATGGGTTCGTGTCTCCGCTTCGGATTTCCCGACTATCCCGATCGCTGTCTTCATGATCGCTGACTGCGGGTATCGCGGACTTCGTATATCTGCATTTGAATTTCCCACCGATGGGTTCGTGTCTCCGCTTTTCTCACCGGTGACTCCAAATTTCCTGCCGATGGGTTGGCTTTCAAATTTCCCGCCGGTGGGTTCGTGTCCCCGCATTTCTTCACAATGTGTTTGCTTTCCCCACCGGCAGATTCGTGGCACCGCAGCTCCCGTCGGTGGGTTTGAATTTCCCGCCAATGGGTTTGTGCCACAGCTTTCGAATTTCCCGCCGTTAGGTTTGAATTTTCAGCCATTGGGTTTATGCCACCACATTTGAATTTCCCGCCATTGGTATTGTGTCACCGCATTTCCCGCCGTTGAGTTAGTGTCACCACATTTGAATTTCCCGCCATTGGGTTTATGCCACGGCATTTGAATTTCCCGCCGTTGGGTTTGGTTACCGCATTTCCCGCCGTTATGTTTGCGTCACCGCATTTCCCGTCGGTGGGTTTGTGCCGCTGCTTTTGAATTTCCCGCCGTTGGGTTTGAAATTTTAGCCATTGGGTTTATGTCACCACATTTCCCGCCATTGGGTTTGTGTCATCGCATTTCCCGCCGTTGGGTTTGTGTCACCACATTTGAATTTCCCGCCGTTGGGTTTAAGCCACGGCATTTGAATTTCCAGCCGTGGGGGTTGGTTGTGTCACCACATTTCCCGTCGGTGGGTTTGAATTTCTCGCTAATGGGTTTGTGCCACTGCTGTTGAATTTCCCGCCGTTGGGTTTGAATTTCAGCCATTGGGTTTATGCCACCACATTTGAATTTCCCGCCATTGGGTTTGTGCCACCGTATTTCCCGCCGCTGGGTTTGTGTCACCACATTTCCCGCCATTGGGTTTACGCCACGGCATTTGAATTTCCCGCCGTTGGGTTTGGTTACCGCATTTTCCGCCGTTAGGTTTGTGTCACCGCAATGGGTTTCGTGACATTGCTTTCTGCTCGAGACAGAACGATGCGCTCAAGCAGGCACCGGACGACGTTCGTATCGAACTCGAGGCCGAATCAAATTTCCCCGCGGGAACTACGGGTCTGATCTTGCATGATCGATTTGTCGACTGCAATCCCATAAGTGGGGATGTCTGTAGAGTGGGGATGCCTGGAGAGCGGGGGGGGGTGAGCGAGGGAGGGGATACAAAATCCGCCTATAAAGTCCTCGAGTGGCGCGTTCGTCAATCGCGATAGAGTACGTGGCGGACACACGAGGCTTCCTGCGCGACAACAACGAGTTTGTAGTCAAAGAACTCCGCTCAATTCGGACGATCAGCCGCTGATCTTTCTGTTCAAACCGTCGATCCCGTGGAACGACCTGCCAGCCAAGTACAAGATAGTGAATCTCTGGCTCGAACGCGGCTATCATCGTCTGTGCTGGAGCACGGGCGACATACCCTACAACGAGGTGGGGGGACGTGCTTCGATCGGTTCTACACGACGCGAGCTCCATCTACGTGAACAGAAGCAGCAGTGGCTGAAAGGATTCGGGTTCGATGCGCGTGATGTGGTGGCGTGCCCGTCGCTCAGGACACCGAACAAGCAGACGATATACTGCCCGCACCACGATTCGCCCCATTGCGCGCTTCGACACGTTCTGCTGTTGCGGAACTTTCTTCGCAAGACCTTCCCGTCTGTGGGGAGGTCGTTGAATCTGTATCATCATCACGGTGGACTTCTTTCAGCCATGGAACCCACCGACATCGCTCCGCTGCCGAAGGAATTCGTCGTGACCTTCGCTGCGTACAGCGTAGACGCCGCCTGGGATAAATTACCCGAGTCCCTGAAAAAAGACCCTGAAGTTGCCGAGTGTCGGCGAAGCCGAGAACATATTCCGAGTTTGCTTGCACCACTCAGAACAGAATGAAAACTATGTATCTTGGATTCGCAATAAAGACAAGTTGTAATCAACCGAGTGTGTCACTGAGTATCCTAACCTCAAACAATCCTAATCGATAACTTCGACTATCGCGATAATTAACATAAACTATCCCGATAGTTAACTCCAACTATCCTGATATTTAACTGTGAGTATCCCGATCGCCGACCGCGGGTATCACAGGCCTCTGCGTTTGAATTTCCCGCCAAAAATTTGCGTGGATTCGTTTGGTAGCGTTTGGTGTTTCCCGCCAAAAGTTTGCTTCTCGGTATTTGAATTTCCCGCCAAAAGTTTGCTTCGCGGTATTTGAATTTCCCGCCGGTGGGCCTGTGTCTCCGCTTTCGCCACCACCACCACCACCACCACCAGACCCGTGCCTCCACTTTCGAAAATTTTCTCGGATTTGTTTGGTAATGATCGCTAGTGATTGGCTGGCGTTTGGTAATGATTGGTAGTGATTGGTTGGCGTTTGGTCTTGGAATTTGCCGCCACCAAAAGTTTGGAATCTGCATTACCGACGATTTCTCGCCATTCGCGTCTCCGGAAAGACTATCGCGGACCACTCGTTTGAATTTCCCGCGCGCGCCAAAAGGTTTGTGTCTCTGCTAAAAGGTTCGTGTCTCCGCTAAAAGGTCCGTGTCTCCTCTAAAAGGTTCGTGTCTCCGCTAAAAGGTTCGTGTCTCCGCTAAAGGTCCGTGTCACCACGGTTGAATTTCCCGCCAGTGGTTCGTGACGCTGCTTTCAATTTCCCGACAATGGCGATTGGGCCAGTTCGCAAGCGTTCGGTGGAAATCTGCATTACCGACCGTCAGCAGATTTGCCAGGCCGGGATGACTGCGTTCGGCAGAAATCTGCATTACCGACCGTCGGTAAGGTAGATTCACCAGGATGTGCCTGCCTGGGTGCGTTTGGTAGAAATCTGCATAACCGACCGTCGGTAAGGTAGATTCCTACATGAGGGGGAACCGGCCTAGGTATACTACTGATATCACTTCGTTTTTCTATAGTATTTTCATATATTTCGCTTTATATAGACTCCAATAGAGTATGTATATAACAAATAAACTTACAGAGTGTTTGCATCATTACATCATCGATTTATTTCAATGTCAGGAATCAGTCCTGCTCACACTACGAATTCGACATATGAGAATGAGACAGATTTTCTACCATAAATTCATTGTTATTGAGGTTGTTTAAATATAGCAGCGTTTCGTTCCTGTGATAAGAAAAAAGTTATAATTTTTTCAAAAGACTTAACTACAGACTCGAAGTATTTTCGAGATGTTAGTAATTCGATGATAGGTTATTATTCGATTACAGCTTAGCAGGAAAGCGTTATAGAAGAGATCCAAAGTGCCAGTTTTTCCCCAAGGCAAAATTTCAGAAAATTAAATACTTTATCATTAGTTTTCAAGTTGTGTATTAGAATAAGGCATTTATGGGCGAAAAGGTAGCGAGGATATTAGCAATTTCGGTCTAAGCTACAAATAGATAATTATATTTAACTTTACTGTCAGGAGCCTCAGAATTATTATTCTTTCAAAGATGAAATGACGGAAGAATATGATGCATCGTCCTTGACTTACAAATTGTTTTATAAAACATAGAAAAAAATTAGATTAAAAAAAAATTCGGCCGAAGTACTTGACGAATGTTCTTTCACTTAATTTACATAATGTATCGGTCATGGTGACAACCTCGCCAAGTACTTCGGCCGAAATTCTTTTTCATCTAATTTTTTTTTCGTTTGCAATCTTTTTTTGCTTCATACTCTTATTGATACAGAGTTGTTATTTTCATTCTGGTAGGTAAAACAACTGCATTTTCGAACTTGATTCTTTTCTCTATCAACATTCAACATTATTTAAAGATTTTGTCACACGATAAAGCCTCCCATATTTGGCCGCATATATTTTAGTATAACTCAATTTATTTTATAACTTTTCGCGAAACCCAACCTTAGCTTTTCGCGAGGATTAACTCATTTTGTTTTGTGTGATTTGAATTTATTTGATACATTTTTTGAGAGTGGTCTCTTTTCTTACTTTTTGATAATATTTGATTTTCTCAGGGATTTTTGGGAGAAAAGGTTTTTGCAGTGTATGTATATTAGTGGAAAAATATGGGAACGGCGGTCAACAAATGTCCAGGTTTTTTCCGCGAGGGGAATTTTTATGCATGATATGATTCGTTTTTTCTCGTTCTTTTCGAACATCTCGCTTTATATAGATTAGAAAAAGGTTATATTCGGAAATTATCGCTTTTTCATTTCCAAACCCTGACCCCTTCTACTTCGAGTCTGGTTTTTTCCCCATGAAATAAAGGGACACGTGTTTTGGAATTTTCAATTGGGCATTTTTTTTATTCTCGGGCCGGTCAAATTGTTTTGACATTTCGATTTACCTTTCTGGAATCAGGCTAAAATAAGTCGGGAACTGGGAGTCCGATACAAAAATTTACAAAGCTTTTGAGGGCAAGATTAGAGCAGTCAGAACTCTTCCATAGAATTTGTAGCAATTTGAATTTGTGCTTATCGAAGAAACATATTAAATAGCAGTAACTCCTTGTTATATTTGTATGAAAAGTGAAAAAACATACTGCACTTTAAGCCCAACAAAGTTCAGAAAATTTGGATTGCGTTCCGAGGACAGGAATTTTAATCCCATCCAAAAATGAGCAGCAGAAGACTTTTGGTAATAAATTTTTCAATTCATAGTGCCACAAGCAGAGACAGAAAGTGGAAATACTTGGCGCATATGTCGCTTCACAAAATGTTAAAAATTTGTAGGTATCGACTACATTCCCATGATACAAATGTTGATACAAATTTTGATATGTATATCAATAATGGCCGTGAAAGCCTCAAAACTAGAACTTACAGATATTTTAATATTATCTTTGAATATTGAAAAGTTCAGAAACTATGTTATGGATATTTAAAAACAATAAATTCAACAAAGCGGGCAAACTTAGATCAGTACTGTGCCCAAGAAAATGGATCGAGTTTAGTTGTACCGGTTGCATTATCTACGTGCAAATTTTTGTACCATCACAACCAGAGCATCCGTAGAGCAAATCTTTTTGAAAATATTTTTCAATTCGTTATGCCACAATAGGGGCCAAAAAGAAAAAATACTGAGCACACATGTTGCTCCAGGAAATTTCCAAAGTTTGTAAGTATACGTTGCCTTCCAATGAAACGAATTTTTATACTTCCAGAAAAAAAGGAACCAAAGACTTTCTGACAATTTTTTTAATTAATCATGCCACAACTCAAACATACCACACATTGGGCTCAATAAAGTTTATGAGCTTTGAATGTCTTACAATTTTTTGAATTAATTACAGGAGATAAAAGCAACTATCGTAAACGTAATTCCGGCAATCGATCATAAAATGTGATGTGAATAAATATTCGTCCACATTGGTTTCATCCCGATACGTAAAAAATCATTCATTTTATGCGTATTGATCTGGGTTATTGAGAACCAAATATCGCATCTATTTGTCGGGATAATTTTTTCGTTAAG
Organism: Rhimphoctona megacephalus; assembly: GCA_963989365.1. Lineage (NCBI taxonomy): Eukaryota > Metazoa > Arthropoda > Insecta > Hymenoptera > Ichneumonidae > Rhimphoctona > Rhimphoctona megacephalus. The sequence goes on from OZ022423.1 coordinate 246,755, forward strand.
ATTTTAATGAACCCAAGTAGAACAACTCGCAGTACTACTTGTATTCATGTAAATATCAACGAAAAAATTATCCCGACGATAGAAATGGAAGGCAGATTTTTTTCCGAAACTTTTCGCTCTAGATAAATCAAACATCAAAGAACGAGTTTTACGTAATTGGACAGAAAACGTATTGAATCCATTGTAAAAAAAGTTTATGCATTTCTTCATTCCTATTTTTATCAACAAGGTGAAATTATGATATTTGCAAATACCATTTATAATAATAATGAGTGTGAAAGCCTCAAAACTAGAACTTACAGATATTTTAATATTATCTTTGAATTTTGAAAAGTTCACAAAGTATGTTATGGATATTTTGAAATAATAAATTCAACAAAGCGGGCAAACTCAGATCAATACTGTGCCCAAGAAAATGGATCGAGTTGAGTTGAACCAGTTGCATTATCTTCGTGCAAATTTTCGTACCCTCACAACCAGAGCATCCGTAGAGCAAATCTTTTTGAAAATATTTTTCAATTCGTTATGCCACAATAGGGGCCAAAAAGAAAAAATACTGAGCACACATGTTGCTTCAGGAAATTTCCAAAGATTGTAAGTATACGTTGCGTTCCAATGAAACAAATTTTTATACTTCCACAAAAAAGGAACCAAAGACTTTCTGACAATTTTTTGAATTAATCATGCCACAACTCAAGCATACCACACATTGGGCTCAATAAAGTTTATGAATTTTGCATGTAGCCATTACTTTTCGAAGGCAAATTTTAATCCCATCCAAAAATGAGCAACCGAAGAATTTTCATAATAAAATGTTCAAGTCCTAATAATGCCACTATTCGAGCCAAAAAGTGGAAATATTGGGCACACTTGTCACTTCACAGATATTTCAAAGCCTGTACGTATCTGTTGCAATTCAATGATACAAATTTTGATAATATCAGTAAAAACACATCCTTCCTGAAACATCCTGAAACAATTTTTCAAAATTTATTATGCTGCAACTAAAGTGGAGAAGTGATAAAATATAGCTCAATAGAGCCAAATGAAATTCTGAAATTTTGCATATATTCATGGCGTTCCGAAGACAATAATTTTGATCCCATTGACAAATGAGCAACCGCAGAATTTTCATAACAACATTTTTAATTCATAATCCAACAATCGGAGCCAAAATGTGGAAATACTTGGTACATTTGTTACTTTACAGAACTCTCAAAATCTGTAGGTATCTGTTGCAATCCAATGATACAAATTTTGATAATATCAGTAAAAAAACATCAGAAGACTTCCTGAAACAATTTTTCAAAATTCATTATGCTACAACTAAATTAGGGAATTGAAAGATTGTAGCGTACATTGGGCCCAACAAAATTCTGAAATGTTGCATGTATGCGTGGCATTCTGAAGCCAGCAATACTTAACCCATCGACAAATGAGTAGTCGAAGAATTTTCATAACAAAATTTTCAATTTCTAAGGCCATAATCGAACCCAAAAAGGGAAAATACTTGGCACATCTGTGGCTTCACAGAATTTTCAAAGTCTGTAGGTATTCATTACAATTCAATTATACAAATTTTGATAATATCAGTAAAAACACATCGGAAGACTTCCTGAAACAATTTTTCATAATTCATAATACAACTAAAGTGGGGAAGTGAAAAAATAGAGCGCATATTGAGCCAAACAAAAATCTGAAATTTTGCATATATTCATGGCATTCCGAAGACAATAATTTTGATCTCATCGACAAATGAGCAACCGAAGAATTTTCATAACAAAATGTTCAATTCATGATGCTAAAATCGGAGGCAAAAAGTAGAAATACTTGGTCCTTTTGTCGCTTCACACAATTTCCAAAGTCTGTAGGCATTCGTTGCAATCCAAAGACATAAATTTTGATAATGTCAGAAAAAACACATCGAAGACTTTCTGAAATAATTTTTTTAAATTGATTACGCTATAACTAAAGCGGGGATGTGAAAAAATATAGAGCATATTGAGCCAAACAAAATTCTGAAATATTGCATATATCCATGGTGTTCCAAAGACAATATTTTTTTGATCCCATTGACAAATGAGTAACCGAAGAATTTTCATAACAAAATGTTCAATTCATAATGCTACAATTGGAGCCAAGAAGTGGAAATACTTGGTACATTTGTCGCTTCACAGAATTTTTAGAGTCTATAGATATTCGTTGCAATCCGAAGATACAAATTTTGATAATACCAGGATATGGAGTATATACCGCCATAGTCTTTTGACATAAAGATATATTATACAAGCCATTTTCACATAAAGATATATCATTACTTACTACGGTTATCATCCAGAGGCATCCATATATATCTAGATGCAGGTTGACAGTGTATTTGTCTATTAATTCATCAAACGCGAGATGATTCTACACCATATTTTGGATAGAAAAACGACGTCGAAAATCTTTTGAAATGGACCAACAATTATCATGCAAGGAACATTTTATGATGTACAAATTTTTATTATGGCAAGCGAGGAACATTTTATAATAAAGAGAAAAGGGACCAATAAAATAAATTGTCAACGGTGTAGAGTTAATAAAAATATTCATTAGACACTGCTCAAAACTCGGCATGATAATAACAAATTTTGCCATATACATTTTTTTGACACTCATTATTAGTTTTATAGTTTCTTTTCCAAATTTACATCGATTCACGCCAATCATGATTAACAGTTCAACGTACACCATTTCATAGTTATCAAAGAAACGAAAAGAATGATTCCTTAAGAAATCTCATACGAGGAACATTTAATCGCGAAAGAGAGAAGAGATCGCTTTCGTTTCCTTCGTAGAGTTAAGCGTGGAAAATAAAAACTGCAGATCTAACGAGAAAGATCTAACGGAATGGCCAATCACAAGCTCGGAAGGCGTCAAGAAGCCTTTCATTGCGTCGTATACAGACATGCCAATACTTCGATGTTAGCATAATCTTCTGCCTGTGCAAAGTTTTTTCTCAGCAAATACGGCATCAATCGTGCTGATTTAATGCTCAATCGAAGTATTTTTTCGTAATAAATCTCCAGTTCAATTTTCAAATCACCATATGCCTCCTGAGCTTCGTAATTAAAGAAAATGAATTTCAGTTTTTACCCCCACCACGGCGAATCGTTTTATTCAGAGATAATATACTCGGGCGAGCCTCGGGCCAGCAGACGACAGAGCTGTTAATGTACTTGTCCCAAGATTCTACCGAGTCTCTTGATAAAAGGACCACGAACAAGTATCAAAACTTTATTTTTTTCGATTTTGTAAAAAAATTTGAAAAAATATTACACTGAAACATCTATTCCAACAGATCAACGGATCGAAAAATATTCCATAAAAAATGACACCGAGAAATTACTCCAATATCATCAGAATGCACCGAAAGTTTTTCAATAAAAGTAATCATAACGAAACGAGATTTTGAAACAAAAAAAAACCGGCCAAGTGCAAGTCGGACTCGCGCACGAAGGGTTCCGTACCATTATCTATAAAAACGGCAAAAAATCACGTTTGTTGTATGGGAGCCCCCTTAAATATTCATTTTATTCTGTTTTTTAGTATTTGTAGTTATAGCGGCAAAAGAAATACATCATCTGTGAAAATTTCAAGTGTCTAACTACCACGGTTCATGAGATACAGCCTGGTGACAGACGGACAGACAGACAGACGGACGGACAGCGGAGTCTTAGTAATAGGGTCCCGTTTTACCCTTTGGGTACGGAACCCTAATACGTATGCGCACCAAATTTCGAGAGCAAAAGTGTGATTGGAAAAAAGAATTTCGGTCGAAGTGCCACATGAGCTTTTCTTTTATAACGTTTATTGATCACGAATTATATCTCATGAGCAATAGGGAAAACAAAATTGGTAAAGTACTTATGAATTTTTTTTTTCTCGAATCAAATATCGTTTCGCTCAAAATTATTTCGCATCACTTGATTCCATTTTGGATTGCAAGTGCAAATAGTATTCTCATGTATTTAACCACTCTATGGTGGTTTAAAACTATATGTATAATTCAAACCTAGAGTGGTATCATACACCATTCTCTCGGTTATATAAAAGTGTAGAGAATAGTTTCCAAATAAACCCTATTATTGCATGCAAGGGACATTTTATGGTAACACAGAAGAGGCACCGTTTTTGACTCCATTGTAGAGTTTACATTCGGAAAATTGGAATATTGAGGCTATAGTTAAAAAAAAAATTATTTATTTAGGCACTGTTCTAAAGTTTATTTATTGAATTACACTTTATTTTTGCACTCTATCACTCTTCTATCTGCATATTCAAATCACTTTATCCTAAAGTTTCACTTTAACCAAATAAAACTGACCGCGATCTTTATAACCTAACGACTGTTCAAAGATATTAATTATTCACCGAATACGAGTTTATCATACACCATTCCCTTATATAGTTATAAAAAAAGAGAATGGTTTCTAAATAAACCTTGTTATTGCATCCGAGGAACATTTTATGGTAAAAGGGAAGAGGCACCGTTTTCAACTCCGTTCTAGAGTTTACGTTCAGAAAAATGAAATGTTGGGACTAGGGTTAATAAAAAAAAATATTTATTTAGACACCGTTCAAAAGTTTATTTATTGAATCACACTTTATTTTTGCACTATTACTCTTCCATCGGTAATATGATAAAAGTCACTTTAATCAAAAGTTGAAACTGACCGCGATCTTTATAACCTCCCAACAAAGATATTAAGTATTTACCGAATACGCGTTTATCATACACCTTTCTCTTATTTATCAAAAAAAAAAAAACAAAGAGAATGGTTTCTAAATAAACCTTATTTTTTCATCCGAGGAACATTTTATGGTCAAAGTAAATAGGCACCGTTTTCGACTCCGTTCTAGAGTTTACGTTCAGAAAAATGGATTGTTGGGTCTAGGGTTAATAAAAAATATATTTATTTAGACACTGTCCAAAAGTTTATTTATTGAATCACACTTTATTTTTGCACTATTACTCTTCTATCTATAATAAAAGTCTCTTTAAGCAAAAGTTGAAACTGGCCGCGATCTTTATAACCTCACGACAAAGATATTAAATATTCACCGAATACGAGTTTATCATACACCATTCTCTTCGTTAACAGAAAAAACGAAGAGAATGGTTTCTAAATAAACTTTGTTATTGCATTCGGGGAACATTTTGATGGTAAAAGAGAAAAGGGATCATTTTCGTTTCCGTTGTAGCAGAGATTACGTTTGGAAAAAAATTGTAGGGGCTAGATTTAATTAAAAAAATATTTATTTAGACACTGTTCAATGGTTCATTATTACACTTTATTTTCTCACCATCACTCTTCTATCTATATAAAAGTCACTCTTTACTCGTCTATCTATAAACACCACTCTAACCAAAAGTTGAAATTGACCGCGATCTTTATAACCTCATGACTGTTATAAAAAAGATATTGGTCAGCTGTCATATGGACGGTCGATCGAATATCACCACACTGAACCACGAAATAATTTTTTTTATAAATTTATCCATAAAATTGCTCACACGTTCCGCACTTCGTTATGTCAAAACAACCTTCAAATTTTATGTTGGCTACGTACATAGGAAAGACGACTCGTCGTGACCAATCGCAACTCGTTGCTTCCATTGCGGGAGACCGGCTTTTATGGAAATGGGTTTTGATGGGCATCAAAACGCCTTTGATTGTATCGTCTGAGCGCATATACAGACACGGCAAATTCTTGAAGTTAGTAGAATCGAGCATAATCCTAAGCCTGTGCAAAGTTTTTTCTCAGCAATTACGCAACCAATCGTGCTGATTTTAGGCTCAATCGAAAGAGCATCGCTCAATTAGTCAAAAGTTCGCTTTTCAAGCCGCCAAATGACTCCTAGGCTCTACAATTAGCGAAAGCGTCATAAAATTTTTATCCCCACCACCGCGAATCGTCTTGTTTAGAGATAATATAGACTCGGCGAGCCTCGGGACAGCAGACGACAGAGCTGTTAATGTACTTGTCCCGAGACTCTACCGAGTCTCTTGATCTCAATCAATATAAGAAACTCTCCTTGGATAAATACCAAGACCTCCAAGATTATAAAAAAAGTATGTCGAATCTCATTAAAAATCACCGGGCGAGGCATGCAAGGAAACAAAAAGCAGAACAACAGCAACGCCGAAAATAGGAATATGCAACACGTCGCGACGAAAAACAAAAAATTTTACTGCATATCATAATGATTTTCCATGCACGTGTAATAACCTTTGCTAATACTTTTAACGTAAATAAACCTGATAACCAACGTGAAGAACGATGCACAGAACTCGCAACCGTCTCAAACACGCCTCCTCTTCACATTTCCCCAATCATACAATTCATAAACCATTTTTATGCACATATTCAAAAAAGCATCACTAAATTAACAACTTATTGACATATCGCAATCTTTAACTTTTTAATAATTTTTTATCAAATTAAAAGCAGGTACTATTAATCTTGAATACTGAACTATAGTTATTAGTTTTTTTTGTCGCATATAATGAAATAACGGAAATACACGACGTACAAATATCTCCCATCCTTTCGCAATAACCTATGATGAAAATTACAGCCGTCTCGCTCCACATGTATGCAGAGCACTGACGCGCTTCTGAGGTTGTCTCCTTAAGGCAGTATTCTACTTTACAACTTTGAAAAAAAAAATTATTTTTTTTTACATTTTTCGAAAGTAAATATATTCAAGAATGTTAGCTCAAAATTTTAGAAAGATTCAAGCAGTCTAACTATACTTTTTCACCATTCGAACGCACCTACCTGAGCGCGCTATTCTGACCCGCCCAGCGCGCACTGTTCAGACAGCTGGTGCAAGTATAAGAAGGCCGAAGCAAACAACGCTTTAAAAAATTATAAACATCCTCCTGCTCTTGCTAGTGACGTACAAGAGGTGCTGAAGCCGATCTACGAAGATCTAACAAACACGGAATTACTGGAGAGATGTTTGGGTGGAAACACTCAAAATAACAATGAGTGTTTCAATTCAACAGTTTGGGCTATGGCACCGAAGCATGTCTATAATGGCAAAAAAATCGTTACAATTGCATGTCTCACTGCTGCCTGCATTTTTAATGAAGGATTCAGCCCAGTTTTGAAAATAATGGAAATTATGGGCGTGAAAATCGGCCAAACCGCCATGCAGTTCGCCAATATGCGCGACCAACGGCGCATCGTTCGAGAGAACCGCCGCTCGACTGAGTATTCTAAGGAGAGCAGAACTCAAAAAAAGCAGGCTAAATTAGATGACAATACTCACCTGGAACAAGTTGAAGGCATATTATATGGCCCAGGCATCGCTGATTGAGCGTAAGATAATTTTTTCTACGATTTGTCACTTACAAAAACTTTAAACGCGTTTTGCTCGAAACAACGTTTTCAAGTATCGTGGTCGTGAAAACTCAAAAACTATTGAACCGATCCTTATGAAATTTTGAACACATATTCTACATGTTTGTATCAACCGACCTAACTACAATCAACTTAAAATTTTAATTCTAACTGTATTTTTATTGCAAAAAAAGACGCAAAAAAAACGCAATTTTTTTTCTTTCGTATTTTAGCCGCCATTTTGTTGATTCTGCACATACATAAAATATTCTAGTTAGATCGGTTCCTGGAGTCATACTGAACATAAAACTATCTGATTTTTTTGTTTCAGACCATCCGTCGGCAAGATTTTACGACCACGGCAACGTTATCTACTTTTTGAGGTGTTGGCTTTGACCATACTTTACATGTATAAAAAATGTATAAAATAAATAAAAAAAATTTTTTTTATGTACTTCAAGAGTGTATTTATTAAGCATTTCAAACCCTACATCCATATCTTCAATAGTATTCTCAGAAACAATTCACAAAAATAGCGATTTTTTCAAAGTTGTAAAGTAGAATACTGCCTTAACACCGCATCCTCATTCCTCTCGTATTTTCTTTATCCACTACCGAACTCAACAGCTGAGCCAGTTATTGAACTTTACCAAACAAATCCTTTAAAATGTTAAAAAAATAGAAATGTTATTTTCATTTTACAGTATTGTTGAAAGAATAATGAGCATTTTGAAAAATCTCCATAAATTCGACAAAATTTATCTTAGTAGTTCCTTAAAAATAAAAATATGTCGTCAATTTAAAAGCTCCGAATCATAGAACTGTTTACAAAGGCGCTCTGCTTTTATAAATCATGTGAGCGAATAAGTATCAAAAAATTATATGTCTCGTATAAAAAATGAAGGATTAATGAAACACTCCAAAACTCAGCATGTAAGACTTTGTCTTGATGGTCGATCGAAGAAAAACATTTAAAAAACTCTCGCCTTCCGCGTAACCCTCGAAAACTATGTTTTTCAACGATCGGCTGTGAGACGAACTCAAAACTGCTGAGAATTGGAACATATTGGTACTGATCTTTTGAATAATAATGCTTTTTCGCAACTACTTTAAAAAAATTATACTTGCCCTGTTTCGATACTTTCAATCACATGATTTATCAAAGAGATCACGCCTGCGCATAAATTAAATAATTGCGATCAACAACGGCGGAGATAACAATTTCGATGGGAAACATGATGAAGCAACGATAAATTGTAGTACCATTTTTTTGTAGCGATAAATTTAAAAATGTGTAAAATACTTTTTTAAGGCCATTTTTAACAGATTGTAATAATAAAAAATTGATACATTGTGCCACCCTTCCCAAACGTTCCAAGAGCAAGAAAATAAAATAAAAATGCTCTTGGATTCATCGAACCTTCCCCAACCTCCCAACTGCTTTCAATTTATTAATCCCCATATATATATATATATATTGCGACGATAATTTTTTATCGTCACCTAAAAACAATTTAATATTGTTTTCCCGCTCGATGCTTCAACCACGACACAGCCTCGTAGGACCTAGCCAAGATAAAAAGGATTAAAGAATATATTTAATAATTAAATATTAATTACGTCCCGGAACATATATTTTATTTTTCATTGGCCGGTGAGAATTATTGGAGAAAACGAAATAAAGAGATAGCGAGAAAGGAGACAACATCATGGCAAAGCGAGTCGGAGAGAGAGAGAGGATACGAATTTCGTTGAAAACATCGGCGCTCGTACGCAGTATGGGTACTCATACACACACAAACAACTACACACTCATTCGTCAATGTCTCGATTTCGAAATGTGGAATATTCGAGAAAAGTATCATCGTTATACGATTGGTCATCGTCGTTATTCATCGTTACTTCAGGGGAGTCACAATCATGGGTGACGTCGGATCCCGGATATAATAATCGAAGGAAAACCTGTCCAAGTATTTGTTAAAATCTTCCCTATATCTTTCTTTTATCTTTTATTATTATTAAGAACGTATTATTGGGCCAGGGGTTGTTGTATATGACCGATAATTAAATAATTATTCCCGAGATAAATTCGGGGCCCCGTCTAACGCCCGCGACTAATTGGCTTGACACGCGCCTGTCGCATATCTTCGAGAAGATTCGAAAGAAAGAGGGAAAAGGGGGGTGAGAGCGCCGTGTGTGACTCACTTTCGTCAGATTTTCGGTGAGCATCGAGCGGGACGGACGTGTGTAATTAGCGGTAAATATTAGCAAAATTTCTCTCCTTCTCGCTTTCCGAGTTGGCCAGTGGGTTTATCCCGAATTTGTTAATAATTCTCCCTCAATATTGTTATTAAAATTGATATTGTAAAAGATACGACCCCGGCAAGTGTAAAGGTTCGATCACGGCGGCGGCTTCGCCTTTCGTTAAGAAAGGAAATAATTCTCGATTATTACCACGCGTTAGCGAGCTTCGCGAGGCAGTTCGTTATATAATTCGGTTCCGGGTAATAATTGTGTCGTGGTTAAAACCGAAATCTCCATTTATTTCGCGTAATTAAAATTAATTATCGTCACTAATTAATATTGTTCAGACAGGGAAATTTGTGAACAAGTACGGGTTATGGGAGTGTGAGTGTGTGTGTGTGAGGCCGGGAAAGAATTCTCGCGGGTTACAAGACCAATAGCTCGGCCGCGTCACCGAATAGCGGGTACACGGTAAAATTCGTAGTAAAAATCTTTGTTCTAACTTGGAGATTAATTATCAATAACTAACTCGTTCTTTCTCGTGAGTAAATCCACGGAATGAAAATACGGGCTCGGAATAGAATTATAAGAGTGTGTAGTGTCCCGGTCGTGTGAGTGTGAGCGTGAGTGAGTGAGCGCGAAATCCTTTTGTACGGTAGCGTCAAATCCCGAATTATAATTTATTTTTATTATTCAGATTTAATTTTGCGTTTTGAAATAAATTCCGTTTGTTAATTAAAACCGTTAAGATTATACATGAACAAATCAGTACCGAATAAAATTATAATTTTTATTTACATTTTCACTTCAAAAATAATAGAGTGTTCAATTTGTTTCGTTTATTGACCAATGACCTCGCCCATTCCGCTGCAACGAAGCCGGATAACTGCCTATATCTTTCTCCCTCGTATTAAGCCGCTCTCGCGACTGGCGCCCAATTAAAATAATAAAAATTAATACGAGTGAGAGAATCGGGCTTTTGTGACATAACAAAACTTTCTCGTCACAATATATATATATATATATATATATATATATATATATATATATATATATATATTATAACGGGACGAAATTCGTACAACACACACATAACCGACGTTCACCGCCGACACACTCTGACGCCACGCTTGAACACCGACGTACGCACACCACTGTCACATAGACGAGTGGGAGAAAGACGGACGACGCGAAGAACCGGAGAAATCTGGATTTCTCCCCTACGAGCGACGCTCAATGTCGACACACACGTGCTCGACGTTGAGCCCACACAGGTGAGCGGGAGAAGGATAGACAATCCGAAAAAACCGGCTAAATCTGGATTCCTCGCAAATGGCCAACGCTCCGGCGGGTATATAAGGCCGACGAAACAGCCCAAGAGCACCTTATTCTACCACATCCTCCGAACGATCCAGTTCTCCTCTCCGCCTGCCTGAGTCTCAGCATTGCGCCTGAAACTCGGCACCTAAGGCTTCCCTAAAAATCTCCTAGAGCGCTCAAGTGATCGTATTGCACGATCGCCAAGGCGAAGTCCTCTCCTGTTAGGCCCACTCCTCATCGTACCAACACTACGTATGGCGCAGATAGGAGATCCCTAAAGAAAAAGTGTAGCATGGTAGCCTCGCACAATCACGAGACACGGTCCTGCCCGACGGACTCGTCCTGTGAGTACTAGCATTGCGTCTAGCGCCCATAGGTCACTCACCGGTCAGTGTGCACATGGTCTGGCCAGGCGACTCCGAGCGTAGACGCGTTTCTCAGGATCGAAGTTTCTGCTTTATGAATTTTCAGGTGAAACCGACCCATTGTGCTGTCTCCTGAGCAAGCCCGGCTCATCTCGTTGAAATATTTTTGTTTTATGTACTGGCACAGCGTCCAGCGCATAAGGAAAAATAATTCGACATAACATAGGTTTAATGAGCCTTGAGGATAGGAACTGACGAGCCTAAGCACCTCGTCTCTAACTAGACCTCGGCATAAGAAATTAATACCACAAATAAACAAGTCCTTTTCTTTTCTTTATTCAAATTTGGCCGTGACGGATCGGCGAAATCCGTCCCGACGCTATCAAAACAATTAACAATAATTTTCTTTGTACGCAGCGCCGTCAGCCTCGTACGTTTGGCCGCATTCATGAATAAAACAATTTTTCCTTGAATTTGTTTGCAATAAATAAATCTCTTTTCTATTCTTTTATTTTACTTGCAGCAAAAGAGCCTATGATGACCAGATCCCGGTTATTATAACCTATGAGAGGATCATAATCTGAGGCATATAAAAAAAAAAAATAATAACAATAGCAATACCTTAATTTTATAAAATAGTCAGACTAAAATCAATTGAAATTAGAAGCCCTCACTCGCCTCTTCCAACAAATTAGAGTCCAGAACACGACCCCACCTCGTCAACAAAGAAATTATAATAAACGCATAAAATAAAGAAAAGTTACATTGGCGCCCGAACAGGGACCCTATAAGCAAGCTGGGGAAGCGAAGAGGAAAATCAAAAAAATCCTGGTCGCAAGCAAAATGGCGATAAACGTATTAAGAGACCCGACATTGACTGGAACGCCATCCCCCTCGCACGACCTATCCGATATACCGTTTCTTGACGCTACGGACGATCTCTCAAGACGAGGAATACCAGCATCAACAAGAAACTTTGACGATGCAAACGGAAACCTAGAAGATACCAGAAAAAACGCATGCAGACAGGAAATAGTACAACCGCTATCGGCGATAGTCGAAGAGATGAAGGACCAACAAAGAACCGAGCAACGAAACAACGAAATACGATTCAAAAATATGAGCCACATCGTTGCCCGCCGATTAGAAAACATGGAGAAGTATCTGCATGACTCAATAAATGTCCTGCAAAGAGAACTCACGGAGGCAACAGTAACGCTTAGGGAAACCCAGGATCCCACAAGAAGCTTGGGTACCGCATCAAGAGAGCAAAGAAGACAAGTACCTAGCGAAAATGGCTCGATGGAAAGACGAGGGGAAGACGATGATCAGAGCCAATTAACACGCGCAGCGGAAAATACCTCGTGGGGTGCGCCGAAATTGATTTCGCCGACATATAACGGTAATACCTCAGGACGACCAATGAGATTCTTGGAAGAGTTGAGACAATATAAGAACGCCCTAGGGCCGCGGTATGATTTCAAAATAATAGTTACGCAAAGCTTGACAGGAATAGCATCGGACTGGTGGAAACTCATCGCATATTACTGTGAACGATGGAGTGATTTTGAGAGACAATTTGAGCAGAGATTCTGGAGTGGCGACATCCAATTTGCGGCCAGAGAAAACCTAGAATTCGGATGGTACAACCCCGAAGGAAAGCAAAAGAGACTGGCCTATGCTCTAAATGCTCTCGAAACAGCACGAGAAATAAGACCTCCCCTCTCTGATCACGAAATCATTAAGAAGTTGTCAAAACATTTTTCAGAGGGAATAAGAGATGCCGTAATAAACCGAGGGATAAGAAATACACAAGACTTCCTCAATCTACTGGCAGCATTCGATCAAGCAGGTCCGATAAACCATCAACGGAAAAGATGGGAACAAAAGCCAAACACAACAAGTAATCAAGAAAGGACAAAAAACCCAAACTCGAGCGACCCGCCAGGTCGGTACAACAACACGCACCGCCAAGCTAGCGAGAATCGGCCGTGGGAAAATAAAAACATAAGAAAAGAACGAGAAACCCCGTCACGAATACGCGTTCTAACGGAAGAGGAAGAAGTACGCGAAGAAGAAACAAACGTGGAGAAAACCGAAGAAAACCCACCGGAAAACGAGGACACGTCACCTCCCGAACTACAAAATTAAGAGAGGTGACGTTAGGCTTCGGGGAAAACACAAGAAAATATCTATTAAGCGAGGCAGAACAACCTATGAAGACAAGACCAAAATGTCCAATGATAACTATTGGAATCGAAGGAAGAATACTAAAGGCACTCATCGACACAGGGAGCGAAGTAAATGCGATCTCTGAACGGCTTTATCAGGAAATGATCGAATCCTTGAAAAAATGCCCAACACTGCCGTTGACTGGAGTAACCGTAACAGGAGCAGTAAAAGGAAGACCAATCAGGGTATCGAAACAGGTGTATGCAACAATAAATTTACAAAAAACGATAGAGACAACAACGCTCTTGATAGTACCAAAGTTGACCAACGATTGCATCATCGGGATGGACCTCTTAGATAGGATAAAATCAAAAATCGACCTCGAAACCCGACAACTAATATTCAAAACGTCCTACGAACCGATGGAGACCCACCGCATTCCATTCGACAGTACAAGAAATGGTGGAGATCGAGAAGAAAAACATATTCTCACGATCGATACAACGAGTAAAGAAATATACGAGGCCTCAGATGAGGAAATCCACGACAAAGTGGAGGAGACGCACTGGACAAACAGTCATCAGCGAGACGAATTCGAGCAATTAATACGGAAATACAGTACAGTGTTCAGTAAAAAGCCAGGATTACTGACGACGTACGAACATGAATTACGCGTAATACCACACACACCATTCAAAACCCCAAATTACCCGATCCTGCTGGCATATCGAGATGACGTAGACACCGAAATTCAAAAAATGATCAACCAAGGAATCATACAGCGATCCTTGAGCCCATACAATAACCCGCTAGTAGCGGTAGCAAACGACTCTGCCCGGACGCCCGCAAGATTAATACAATCCTAGAACCAGACCACGAAAAAATGGAGACAGTAGAGGCCTTATTTCAAGAATGCACGAGCGTAAAATATGTCATCACTGGATCTACGATCAAGCTTCTAGCAAATACCACTGACACCTCGCTCAAGAAAATATACTGCATTCACGTACAGAGGCCACAGCTACGAATTCCGTGTAACGCCGTTTGGGTTGAAAACAAGTACAGCAAGTCTCGTGAGAGGATTGGAACCGGTACTCCGAGGGCTAGCTCACACCATTAACTTCGTAGATGACCTCCTCTGCATGTCAGAAACATTTGAGGAACACATGAAACACCTAGAGGAAGTCTTTAATCGACTCAGAGATCATGGACTCACGATAAGCTTGGAAAAATCTACGTTCTTCAAAGAAAAAATAAAATTTTTAGGACATATACTATCGGCGGAGGGTATTCAACCAGACTCTGAGAAAATTGCTGCTGTTACGTCGCACGTTTAAATGCCCGGATTATGTGAATTTAATTAATTTGATGTAATACACGGGGAAACGACATGTAGGAATATTTTAGATCCCGAATTTAGGAAGGTGGGATCTTCCCCCCTAGAACCGGAACCTGTGTGCGTGAAATAGCCCCCGGGTGACAATGATAATATTAATAAAAATAATCGCTTACCATCCACGTGGGTTGTGTGGTGATGCGTAATTTAGTCCAATGTGATGATCTCGATGCCGGTTGGTGTAGATGACCTTGATTCGGTTGAAGCTTCCGAGATGGTCTCGCACTCTGGCCTGTATACTTCGCGATGAAAGTAGGGGTTTGTGCCCACCAAACGTCCCGATGGGTACGGCAGACTCGTATCGATGATGAAGATGTCCTTACGAAAGATGATGTTCGATAAAATGCGCAGATTTTTCGGAACTGAATTAAAACCGAAACTGGCGAGGGTCGGGCCGGATTTATCGGCACTAAGATTTGCACGAGAACGTTCGAAGATAGATACTTCCGCCGACGTAGACGACCGTCGTTTATTATTTCCTGGTTTTTGAGCGGGTTTATTGCACTCGATGGCGATAGCTCGGCGAATTTGAAATTTAACACCGCCTGGCCTTCTAGGCATAGCAAAGATCCTGCTCGATAAATCGATTATGCGTTTTCCTTTTATTGAAATTTCCCGAATTTTAGGGTAAGGATAAAAGAAGTTAGTTGTCGTGCCAAATTCCTTAGCACCGAGCAACGGAAGGTGGGGTACAGTACGTGCCAAATCTTCCAGCACAGTGACTGTTTAGGTTTTAGAATAGGTAAGAGGAATGAAGGTTGACGTGCCAAATTCCCCAGCACTGAGCAACTCAAAGCAGAGTACAGTACGTGCCAAATTTCCCGGCACGGTGACCGTAAGGAGTTTAGGTAGAGGTGCGTACCAACGTGCAAGATTCTAAATCACTGGTGATACAAGTAGCGTAGGTAACCGTACAGCCAGACGTGCTTGAGTATAGCACCATACGACCGCCAGTTTGAGAGATAGGATTAAGTTTGGTTTGACAAATTAAGGAAATTAATTGTGATTCAATAATTCGTAGAGCAATCGCCAAAATCGAGTAAAATTCTGGTGAAATACGAGATTTGACAATATCGGGTGAATTCACGATTTTCCCAAAATTAATAAAACATTAGGCTCGTATAACAATTTCGAAATTTGCATAACTGAATAAAATAACAATTCGCGAGGACTGGAATAGAATTCGCGGGGAAAGAGTGAAATAGAAATTTACGAAGAATCGGTTTGGTGTTGGAGATCACGAGAGATGTTGGAAATTTAGACACAAAAATAGTGAAAATTTGAGATTTACTAGATCCACGAAAAACTCGAGGATTTGAGGTAACACAATAAAATACATGAATTTCGAGCAAGATAACGATGATCGGTGGTTTTTAATTAAATGCCGAAGATAAAAAAAAACAGGTTCACGAGGGTGTGTTATTTAAATAAATAATTTAAGACACAGTTTCACCTTTTAGTTTAAGATATATTGTTACACTTTTTCAAAATCTTCCGAAATACAATTGGAGAAAATATATTGTTACACTTTCAAAAAAAACTTTTCCGAAATATAATCAGAGAAAATACGTTGTTACAATTTTCAAAACTTTTCCGAAATACAAAAGAGATTTTTCGATTTTTATTTTTTTGCGCGGCGACAGTGTGCAAACTTTTTGAGTAGCCAGAGGGGCACAGACTGACTAACGAGAGATCGAGAACTGTTTTGCGGCCCGCACCTACACATTTTTATAAGGGGGCTCGCTGAGACTCCCCGAGCGTGTAAGTGAATCATGGATAGCCCTACATTTGACTGTGTAAACTGATGCATACTTTTATGCCTCCGTTTCTCTGCTCTCGCTGAGCAAGTGTTTTTATACATGGGTGTTTATGTGTGAGTGTACGGTTTCGTTCTTTACATACCGTTCCTTATATAATATATTTCGATTTTTAATTATTGATTAATCAATGAGTATTCATGAATCATTAATTTTACATCTCTTTTCGACTTATTTTGGAGTAAGTATAAGTTTGTGTGTCCTTAGTTATTAGGACATCAATAATTAATTAACCTTAGTTAATTAATTATTGACTTGACAATTTATCGGTTTTGATATCTTCTTTTCCCCTTTTTTTGATTTTTCAATATGGGGTCGTTCGTTGAATAAGTACGTAAAATAGTTTATGATAATTGTTAACTAATTATTTATAATGTTTTGTGTATTTTCACGTTTACAAGGTTTTTGGACGTTCGGCGAATAAGTAAGTAAAATTGTTTATGATAATTTATTCATTGATTGTTTATAATAATTGTGTATCTTCTGTTTCAAAAATTACTTTGTGTTTGAATCGGCTGTACGTAGGATATACTTTGTAGCGAATTGTACCGAGCTCGCGGTATCGCGCTAACGCCGGACGAAAGGTATCGGGTTACGTCTGGAGACTTTTGCTGATAATGGCAGTCAGCGAAAGACTTCTTTATTCCCGTGTGAGTGATATAATGATGATTTAGTATATGTAGTAGTTATGTACCGTTGAATATAGGTGACTAGGTACGTATGTGTATTCCTTATTTCAGTAAATGCATAGGTAAGTATATATTTGGGCCTTTTCTTTTCGGTTGATATGTGGTCGAGATGAATATATATGTATATGCATATATACATATACGTGTACATATATATACATTAACACGTAACGTATCTATTTAATACTCCTAAATTAATTAAACGTTCGCCCTTTCTTTTTATGTATGAATCGGTAACCAATTAGTAAAGTATATTTCCCAATAGAATTCCATAATTATAAAGTATGTAATTTTGTTTATTATTGTAAACTGTTACAAATTTTGTCGCAAATAAAAATGGGTAATTCACTCATCTCTTTATTTTCCATTTCCTGGTATAAATATATCGATTTTACATATTTCGCTACATTTGGTAATTATTAACTAATGAAACACGCGTTCATGATTTTAATTCTTCACTGATAGATCGTTATCGAGTGTCCATGTGAGTACTCGAATCAAAGGGTTATTGGCGAGGAATTCGTTCCGAATATTTAATGCGTCGTCTGTTACTAGTTGTTTACTGGCGTTTTACGCGAAGATAAGCTAGTGAGTGGCCTTGCAGGCGGTCAAGCCGCGCGCGTAAGTGAACGCAGGTCTACTCGTATGGTTAGTACGGGTTGACTCAAAAACAGTGCTACTACTGCTCGATTCATAGTTCAGAAGATTTTTATTTTTATTATTATTATTTCTATTTTTACTTTTCCGAGGGTATTTCGAGAAGTTCGGATACAAGGTGAGTTTCCCGATGAATATCGAAATTTAAAAGAGAAGATAATTTATAAAAATGCTTTTTCTTTTATTTTTAGATAGACCCAACTAGCCAACGTTAAAGGATAGACCCTAGGACGTAACACTGCAATTCACAACTTTCCGACGCCTAAAAATATCAAACAATTACGAGGGTTCCTAGGACTGATCAACTACTACACGAAATTCACGAAAGAACATAGCGAAGCCACAATACCGTTGCTCAAATTAATTCAAAAAAATCAAAAATGGAGATGGGGTGAGGTCGAAAAGGAAGCGTTCGAGAATACGAAATCGAAATTTATTGGTAGTGTGATTCTAAAGTATCCCGACCGGAAAAAACCTTTCTATCTCCAAACAGATGTAAGCGACTATGCGCTCGGAGCCATATTGTTCCAAAAGACATTGGAAGGAGAACAACAAGAACAACACTTTGCGAGTCGGACCCTAAGAGGTGCGGAACTAGGATATGGAACGACCGAAAAGGAATTGCTGGCCATTATCTGGGCCCTACAAAAATTCCGGTCATACTTGCTTGGAGCAAAAACATATATTATAACCGATCACGCTGCGCTGACGATTCTACGAGAATGTAAGCTATCCCATGCTCGAATAACACGTTGGTCGCTCGCTATACAGGACTACGATCTCCAAATTCAGCATTGTGCAGGAAAACAAAACACCGTCGCTGATATTCTAAGTCGACCAGAAACAACTACAAAAAATCACAATCTCATCATTGGAGAATTAACTCGAAAAATGTCTCCAGAATTCACGGAAGTACTTAAACAACTACACAAACTCCAAGATGAAGACATAAGACTCAAAGACATTAAAAACAGATGCAAAAACAAGGAAGGACCCCCGGGATACTATCTTCAACAACAAACTATATATAAAGTCAAGAATGACCAACATCGCATAATTATCCCAAGAAATGCAGCCTCCAAATTTGTGCAAGAATGCCACGAGATATATGGACATATCGGCGCCCGGAAATGTTACCTCTTATTACGAGATGATTTTACCTGCACACATCTGTATAAGATAACAAGACAAACACTTAAGAAATGTATAACATGCCAGAAAAACAAAATATACACTCCGGGTGTATTCGCGGAAATGAAAAATATACTGCCACAAAACGCTAATGAATTGATATCGATCGATTTCTACGGACCACTACCAACAGCAAAATACGGCAAGAAATTCTTACTCGTGATAATCGACGTATTTTCAAAGCTGACAACACTATATGCACTGCAAAAAGCAACGACAACCGCAACGCTAAAATGCATATTCGACGACTACATTCATAAATACGGTAAACTTCAAACCATACTCTCAGACCAGGGAACACAGTTTACAGCTAGAAAATGGGGAGAAACCCTCAAAGAACAAAATATCCGCAGAATCCTGACCGCCGTAAGACATCCCCAAGCACACCCCGTGGAACGGACGAATCGCGAATTGTCTCGTTTTTTTAGAACGTTCATGCAACAACAACACCATAGGTGGGTTGAGTGGCTCCGACCAATTGAAGGCTGCATCAATGAAGCATACCATGAAACAACTGGACAAATATCATGGCAACTACACTTTGGGAATAAACCAAAGAAACCATGGGAAAATCTGTTGAAAATGCCACCAGACCCAATAAAAGCGCCGGAAGACCTGGTGCTCACGGCACGGAACAACATCCAGAGTAGACGAAGAAAACAGGCGGAAAAATTCAACAGTCGTCACAAACTTACCGAATTCCAAGCGGGAGAACTCGTCTTAGCGAGAGCTTTAAGAGTCATCGAGCGATAGCATATGCAGCGCCAGGTGGCAAAAAAACAAACTGAAAATCGTATTTCCCGGATTTCGTCGCGAATATTGAGATTATGCAATTAAAAGAAATATAAATAAATTTGTTTTAATTACGCGATTCTGGATGTGGTCCAATTTTTTATCCCAGATGTTTATTACTACCACAATAAATTCACGAAAATACGAGGCGATATGCTCGGGGCATGCCAACTTTTACATCACTCACAAGGATTGTTTTATCACGAATTTCACACATATCTCGCACAATGAAATGGACTAGCCCCAGATTTATACCACTGCACTGCACTTTTCAAAATTTTTCCTGCGCGATTTCAATGAAAACTGAAAGAGAAATCCGGGAAATTGGATACGAGGCGTCTAACGCGTACCGGCGGCTATATTGGCACTCTACGCCGTGGGTTGCGGGTTCCAGCTTTTGACGACAGGTTCGCTAGTTCTGTTTGTCGGTAAAAGCGGACAGGCAGTACCGTCGGTAGCATGAAATTAAGTACACTTCGAAAAATTGCGAAGTCCGAAGGTCCTCGATTTTTTTCTGTGTCGTGATTTTTTAAAGGCACTTTTTTTTCGGTCCCGACACGTATAGACTATTTGATAGAGAATGGAATGAAATATGTTTGTGTCCTATCGTGGGAGGAGTTTTTTTTTTTCGAAAAATTTCATTCCAAAGATCCTCGATTTTTTTCTAAGTATCGTGATTTTTTACAAAGGTACTTTTTTTTTGCCTCGACACGTATAGACTATTCGATAGAGAATCGAATGAAACATGTTTGTGTCTTATCGTGGGAGGGGTTTTTTTTTTTATATTTCAGAAAAATTTCATAGTCCAAGGTCCTCGATTTTTTTCTAAGTGTCGTGATTTTTTTTAAAGGTACTTTTTTTTGCGTCGACACGTATAGACTATTCGATAGAGAATGGAATGAAACATGTTTGTGTCCTATCGTGGGAGGTTTTTTTTTTTCGAAAAATTTCAGTTCAAAGATCCTCGATTTTTTTCTAAGTGTCGTGATTTTTTACAAAGGCACTTTTTTTTTGCCTCGACATGTATAGACTATTCGATAGAGAATCGAATGAAACGCGTTTCTAGCCTATCGTAGGAGATTTTTTTTTTTATAATTCAGAAAAATTTCAGTCCAAGGTCCTCGATTTTTTTCTAAGTGTCGTGATTTTTTTTAAAGGCACTCTTTTTTGGCCCCGACACGTATAGACTATTCGATAGAGAATTGAATGAAATATGTTTCTGTCCTAACGTGGGAGATTTTTTTTTTTATAATTTCGAAAAATTTCAGTCCAAGGATCCTCGATTTTTTCCCAAATGTCGTGATTCTTTTTAGGCACTTTTTTCGGCCCCGGCACGTATAGACTATTCGATAGAGAATCGAATGAAACGTGTTTCTATATTATTGTGAAAGGCGATTAAAATAAAAATTTTTTGAAAAATTTCAATCTCAAGGTCGTCGAATTTTGGCTAACTGTCGTGATTTTTTTTGATCCCGAAAAAGTAATTATTGTTACATGTAAAAAAAAAAATCAACCACTGCTGTCTTCTGTGTAAAACCTGCGTATATTAAGCGGTCCTGATGAGCCTGTACCATTTTCTACTATTGTTATCAGAAGTGGCCCATGGCAGACTGGGTGAGTCCGAAGTCTGGCGCCGATGGTCGTGAGTTCGATTTCTCACTCCGTAACCTTTTTTTATATAATTCAACTAATATTAATTAAAATTAATAATTATTTAAGAAATGAAGTATTATTATTATTAATTATTATTTTTTTTCCATAATTATTTATCAGGTAAGATATATAATGATTTTTTTTTTCAAAGGCACTTTTTTCGGCCCCGACACGTATAGATTATTCGATAGAGAATCGAATGAAACGTGTTTCTATCCTATCGTGGGAGAATTTTTTTTTTATATTTTCGAAAAATTGGTCAAGGGACCTCGATTTTTTTCAGTGTCGTGATTTTTTTTCAAGGCACTTTTTTTTGCCCTGACACGTATAGACTATTAGATAGAGAATCGAATGAAACGTGTTTCTGTCCTATCGTGGAAGGAGATTCTTTCTTTTATTTTTTCGAAAATTTTCAGGGTCCAAGGATCCCCGATTTTTTTCTAAGTGTCGTGATTTTTTTTCAAGGCACTTTTTTTTTGCCTCGACGCGTATAGACTATTCGATAGAAAATCGAATGAAACGTGTTCCTATCTTCTCGTGGGAGGAGAATTTTTCTTTTATAATTTCGAAAAATTTCAGAGTCCACGGGTCCTCGATTTTTTTCGACGTGTGATTTTTTTTAAAGGCACTTTTTTTGGCTCCAGCACGTATAGACTATTCGATAGAAAATCGAATGAAACGTGTTTCTGTCATCGTGGGAGATTTTTTTTTTATAATTTCGAAAAATTTCAGAGTCCAAGGGTCCTCGATTTTTTTCTAAGGGTCGTGATTTTTTTTAAAGAAACTTTTTTTTCGGTCCCGACACGCCCATACCACATTTAAGAAAAAATTCGGTGAACAACTCACCCTTCAAGGGGGTTGAAATTTTGAAAATATTCTAACACCGGTTATATGGGCATTCTCATCTTTTTTATTTCATGTATCGCTCAGGGAGGTCGAAGAATTGCGATTAGATCAATTTCTGAAAATAATTCGGTGAACAACTCACCCTTTAAGGGGCTTGAAATTTTCAAAACATTCTAACACCGGCTGTATGGCCATTCTCATCTTTTTTATTTCATGCATCGCTTAGAGAGGCCGAAGAATTACGATTACAACGATTTCTGAAAAAAATTCGGTGAACAGCTCACCCTTTAAGAGGCTTGAAATTTTGAAAACATTCTAACACCGGCTGTATGGGCATTCTCATCTTTTTTATTTAATGTATCGTTCAGGGAGGTCGATGAATTGCGATTAGAAGGATTTCAGAAAAAAATCGGTAAACAACTCACCCTTCAAAGGGGTTGAAATTTTGAAAATTTTCTGACACCGGTTATATGGGCATTCTCATATTTTTTATTTCATATATCGCTCAGGGAGGTCGAAGAATAGCGATTAGAACGATTTCTGAAAAAAATTCGGTGAACAACTCACCCTTCAAGGGGGTTGAAATTTTGAAAACATTCTAACACCGGCAGTATGGGCATTCTCATCTTTTTTATTTCATGTATCGCTCAGGAAGGTCGATGAATTGCGATAAGAAGGATTTCAGAAAAAATTCAGTAAACAACTCACCCTTGAAGGGGGTTGAAATTTTGAAAATATTCGAACACCGGCTGTATGAGCATTCTCATCTTTTTTATTTCATGTATCGCTCAGGGAGGTCGAAGAATTGCGATTAGAACAAATTCAGAAAAAAAATCGGTAAGCAACTCGCCCTTTAAGGGGCTTGAAATTTTGAAAACATTATAACACCGACTGTATGGGCATTCTCATCTTTTTTATTTCATGTATCGCTCAGGGAGGTCGGAGAATTGCGATTAGAACGATTTCTGCAAAAAATTCGGTGAACAGCTCACCCTTTAAGGGGTTTGAAATTTTGAAAACATTCTAACACCGGCTGTATGGGCATTCTCACCTTTTTTATTTCATATATCGTTCAAGGAGGTCGATTAATTGCGATTAGAAGGATTTCAGAAAGAAATCGGTCAACAACTCAAGTAGGTAAACAGAGCGGATTCTAACGCAGGTCCTCCGAGGGGGGTGCGGGGACGGGGGAACAGCGGGGGTGACGTCACGCGGGGAAGGGACCTAGGCAGCGGGGTCAGTGGGGGGGGGGGCAAGTCGGGATGGAGGGGAAGAGGATCTAAGGTGAGGGGTGTGTGGGAAGAAGGGGGAAGGGATTTAGAGACTCATAAGTTGGAGAGAGATGATGAGATGGGAAGGATAGTGAGTGGGAAAGAGATGGTGAGATGGGAAGGATAGTGAGTGTGAAAGAGATAGTGAGATGTTAAACATAGTGAGTAGAAGAGAGATGGTTCTATGTGAAGGATAGTGAGTGAGAGAGAGACACTTAGATATAAGGTGTAGTAAGTGGAAGAGAGATGGTTACATGTAGAAGAACAGTTTAGCGGGAAAGAGATGGTGAGATGGGAAGAATAGTGAGTGTGAAAGAGATGGTGAAATGTTAAGCATAGTGAGTGGGAGAGAAAGATACTTAAATGTAAGGTGTAGTAAGTGGAAGAGAGATGGGTACATGTAGAAGAATAGTGAGTGGGAGAGAGATGGTTAGATATAAGGGATTGTAAGTAGGAGAGATGGTCCGATGTGAAGGATAATGAGTGAGAGTGGAACGGATAGATGTATGGGATGGTAAGTGTGAGAGAGATAGTTGGATGTAAAAGAACGGTGAGTGGGAAAGATGGTTACATGAATGGGATAGTAGGTGGGGGAGAGATAGCTATATGTAAGAAGAACAGTGAGTGCGAGACAGATGGTTAAATATAAAGCAAGGTAAGTGGGAGGGAGATAGGTAGATAGGAAGGATAGCGTATATATGCCCTTATTTAATAATTAGAGGAAGCGTCTAAGCAAGGGCGGTAACACCAATAATTTTTTTTTATCATAAGTAAAATGCATGCTGTCAAAGGGAAGAGGTGGATCTTGAAATTTTCATCAGATGAGCAGTTTATAAGTTGACGTCGAGATGGATAGATGTGCCAGCATGTATACAGTCCACCCAATGAAAAATCCATTGGATTTGACTAAAAATGAACTTGCATCAATTCCTAAAGCTTTGCTTATAAAATATTATGGCAAATTTGTTACTATTCTGTGGGATCGTTTACCAGAGCATTTGCAATGTGATAATGAAATACAGTCATATTGTAGATGTTATGATCATTTTAATCCACCATGGGAGGTGGATCACGTTGATACCACTGGACCTATGCGTCGAGATTGTAAAGAATGTCACATGATGGAACAACTAGTGCATATGTATGCGATTCAACGCACCAAGGATCCCCGCGAATTGACAACACGCGAACTTCAGATTATATCACCAACTGCATTTAAAAAATATTTTAGTGAATTCACAGATATTCTTTGGGATCGTTTACCAAAATATTACCAATGTGACAGTGAAATTATATCATATCGTCGATGTTATGAACATCTGAATACATCTTCAATGAGCGATCACGTCGATGCTCCCATACCCCAACGTCGAAATTGTTGGCAATGTCAGGAAAAGCGTGTTTGAACCTGTTTAGTGTGATCATAGAGTAGGGAGATTGAGTAAAGGGGAGGGGGGAGGGGGGGGGTAACGTGTTTCAACTTGTTCAGGATGCACGCTGCATTGGATGACGTAACCACGAAGATTGGCTGCAAGTAACGTGTTGGAACACGTTAGGTTTAGGGTGTCTGGATGGGGTGGGGATAGAAAATCATCGAGAAGGAATCCAGTGCATCATTCGACAACAGTGCGAGCTCCAAGTCAGACGCAAACTTCGAAACTTACTTAAAAACCTTCATTACTCTGAAAAAAATACTGTGAAAAATGGCTTTCGATATGGTCAACAAAGTCGCCACGTTGGAAGGTTACAACACAAAAAAATTGAACGAACTGGAACTTGAGAAAGATTATCCGATCTACGATATACGAGTTTTGCAAACCAAATTTGGAAAAAGATATCTGGCCGACATCATGGGTGAATTCACAGTTTTTCTACCATCGAGGATTGTGAAACTTTTCGATCAAAACGAGAACGTATTCAAGGAGATGTTGGATGCTGCACATCAAAAACACCTCTACATGGAATATTTTGGTGGAGACTGGAACAAAATCGAGTTCAAGTGCCTTCAAAACTCTTCGTTGTAAAAAAATGAAAAATATTGTGAAAATAAAAATGTTTCAATAAGTTCATCGTTGTAAGAGAAAAAAATAATTATAAAAATGTAATGTATGATGATCATCGATGTACAAAACTGTAATGTGAGAAGAGAGGAAGATTGGTGTGTTCAATAAATAAAAAAGAAAAACAATGTATACTTTAAAAATGTCGTTTTTATTGAAAAATTCCCCTGTTATATAGTGCATGATAGACAAACAACCAACTTTTTAGAGATTTCACATTGGCCATGGCACAGTTATATTTCGAATCGAGGGGGTGGTGGTGGGGACAATCAGGACGAATTTTCGGCAACTTCCGCAGCGATGGACAGTCCAGAGTCTCCATGTCGACAATTTCTGTTGCTACATCCAAGAAGCTCGATAACCATAAGGACTTCTCGCATCCTTTCACGTATACGGCATGAGCGTGTTGTAAGATGATGTGGATGATCGGTTTCACTGCATCGTATGGTATACTGCCGTAATCCCATGGCAGTCCGTGGAAATTGCGTTGCAACCATTTGTTTGTCGTTTTGTATCTGGCTGGTAGAGTGTTCCATGCGTATGGCGGTTTGAAGAAAAACGTTAGAGGCTCTGCATTTTTGTCGTTGACTCGAACAATTGATATTTCTTTGAGAACAAATTCATCGCCTGGTCCCTTGAAGCCTTGTAGATCGACGATGAAGTCCATCTCGACTGATGCTCAGTGAGATCACTAACAAGATTTTATACCATTTTTCTGACCCCACCACTTATGGGATTGTATTCCACAATACGATCATGTAAAATAAGGCAGTATGCACATGTATGTGCTGGAATATTCGCTTTTGTTTCAAATTCGAGACGTACATCCACCGGGCCAGACTTAAGGGAATCATTTTGTTTTGAGCAATCGATCACAACAAGCGGCGCATATTTTAGAAATTCCGTCTTGTTCAACCACGGCTCAGCCTCCTTGTTGTAGTACATGGATTGGAAGTTTGTGTACATATCATACAGTAGTGCATATTGATTTTGTTGTATATTCAAATTCATGTTGCCATAGGGATAACATTGTGAATTTAAGTACAATTTTACATCGGTTACGTTACAATGATCGAAGCGACTCACATTCTTTTGTTTGTTATTTTTTCGATCTGTTTGAAATGCAAGAATAACATATCGTGGCTTTTCAAGCTGTGTAGAAGTCTTGACAGACCATACATGTTTAGAGGTGGCAGGCAGCATCGGGTATTCATACAGTTCCCACGTACGGAAACTTATGGGAATTGGTGTGTCTTTAGCGATAAACTTTAGAAGCTGAATTTTTCGTTGATCCGCCACGGTCACATATGGTACAAGCCATTCTATTTTCAGTAATACAAGCCTGTAATCTTCAACAGCCGTCTGTATAATGGCGTTGTCATCGGTCCGCGATCTCGTCAAAATCAACTCGTGCTTCGCGTTCACTATAATTTTTCGATAATCTTCGGCAAAGCCTAGCAGCATACTCAGTGGTATGCAGACATCAAAGTTACCCGATACATCCACGATCTGCTTCGTTTCATCAACATCCAGCCAACCAGTGTTTTCAAGCATGGCGCTTCTGGCTGGAGTTAGAGATGTGTAACCCTTAATGAGGCTCGTAATACCTACATTCTTATTACGGTCGATTTCGATGGCATTGAGTTCATAGCGGACTTCATCGAATAAATGGCATATAGCATTATTAACGAGACTTGTTGCAGCTAGCGGCGTACCATCGTTCTTCGTTAGTTTTCCACAAATGTGGATAGAACTTTTGCTTGGCAATATTGATAGATCTTGATGCTGGATTGAAATACGTATTTCATCACTGTTGTTGTAGGTTGATGATGCATATGGTTGATGAGCGTGAACCTCATAGTGTATGATGGATTCATCGAAGATGACAGGTGTTTGAATATTTACGATTTCTTCCTCCATTGCACGCAGCAGATGCACAAAGCACAAAGCAAATAATTCCTTACTCGCGTATTCCACGAACTCTGAGACCTAAATTCTTTAAAAGTAACAGGTTTTGAGGTGTTAGCACTGTGGGCGTCGGTCGGTGACTGGTTTCTCGACTCCATGATAGTTTATTATAAGATATTCTGTTATAGATTATGCCCATTAGGATTTTATATGTAATCGTACAGTGATGACTTCACCACGAAAATTTACTAAATCCCCGTCCTGATCCACAATACGGAGCTGTATGTTATCAATTGTCCGGCTCGTGATTGGTAGGTAAATGACGTGTGATGGCACTTCAATGATTTTATATCCAGGAGGTACAGATGGAAAAAATTCATGAATTGTATGAGCTTTTTTACCATTAATGTATGCACCAGTGGTAATGTTACATTCAACACGTAAGGCGTTTACTTTAAGAATGGCTACAGGTAGATCAGATGCATGTCTTTTATTTGCTTCTAAAAGGCATGGTTTAAATCCCAGTAGATGTCCGATTGAATCAATAGGTGTAAAAAGAATAGGATAATCACACTCGATTTCACTGCGCAGAGTATTATTATTCGGCTTAAGCTTGATTTTTATGTTTTTGCGTGATAATTCTGCTTGTAAGTACTTCTCAATATCCTGTATTTCATAACTGCCCGTTGGTATTGTTACTACTTCCTTCCCCACGTAAAATTTATTGTTGCCAACGTCTATATTGGGAATAGAATTAAATGTCAATAGCTCAACGAGACCAAGCGTATAACTCTTATGAGGTAAGAGTTCAATGGGAGGAAAAAATTGCGCCTCAAGTATGGAGGATGATCCAGATATGGTCAATGTTAGACTATCATCCATGATGCTGGTGAATTGTTAACTAAACTCACAATTCTACAATTCACGTTTATATAGTGTATATTTGTCTCGACGATTTAACTGTCCACAAAGAAACTTGAGACACAGGTGTCCACATTCTATCGTATCGTATTCTTGATACCTTTTATAATTATAATTTACGCTACCAGCATCGAAATAGTTCATGAGTTCGGATGGGGGTAAAAGATTACCAAAACTATCAAAGTAGAAAATTTTTTGTCCGACTTTTTTATATGCTACCCAATGTGTGCCAGGGCCCACATCTTCATCCAAATTCACGATTCCCGATTCATGCTTGAGGGGTCCACTTGCAGGTAATGTATCACGCATGTAAACCCCACGAAAATGTGAAATTTTCATGATTTTTACATATTTCCATAGATCGATATCGGTGAGAGCTCGATGTGGTAGCGTTATTATACGTTTTTTGACCCGATGTGAAGGCCTAAACCCTGCTTATACGGTTTCAAATGTAAACCTTTACCCAAAGCAATGGCCTCAATCGTTTTATTATGGCGCTTATTCTCTACCAATTCTTCTTTAGCCGCTTGCGCGGCATTCACAGCATTGGCTATTGCAGCAGCACCACCAGACAAAGCACTAGCAGCGCTGAGCCCTGCAAAGATGGGTATGAGGAAGGGCAATAAACCACCAATTTTCCGGGGCACAGGTAGAATTCGAGGAGTGCGTACTTTGACACCCTTTACGCTCGCACGAGCACCTTTCAACGCAGACATGATGACTTTACGAGGATTATCGCTTCGCATCATCGCTTTCCTTGCAGCACCAATGACTTTTTTCAAGCTAACACTTTTTTGTGGCTTCATCTTTTTCACCGACTTCATACCCAAGCCAAATCTTGTTTTCGCCTTCATGATATTTGTCACAGCCCAAGCACTCGCTCTCTCGCCAATACTAGCGTCTTTGGACGTAACCCGTTGCCAAGCTTGGTCAGCCAACACTTTATCAGCTAAATGTCTCTCTTTTAGATTTTCCCGATTTTTTGAATATGCGATATCATGTACTCTGCATGCAGCGTCCAATGGGTTTATTCCAGGATCACCACGGGCAAGTCGTTTGACCAATTTTGTGCCAGGTCCACAATATTGATAGCCAGGAAGATGCAATTCGACGGGAAGACTGTTAATTAGACCATTGACCAAACCTTTACCAGATTTATCATATACGATCATCACCGTAGAGAGATTGATACTCGACTGATCTTCCCTCACGTTATAAAGTAGTATTTATATGGTGGTTCGTTTAGTCGCATTCGAGATGGTGTTCAAGAAACAAGTTTCAGGAGGTCAACTCCCTATAATAAATTTTGATAAATTTGTAGGTGATGGTGGAAAAAAGACACAAAAGCGTCATGGCAACCTATTGCCAGATAGCATACGCGCCGTGTTTTGTGGTCCATCAAATTGTGGAAAAACTAATGCATTACTCACACTGCTAATACATCCAAATGGCTTGAGATTTGAGAACATTTATCTCTATTCGAAGTCGCTGAAGCAGCCAAAGTACAGATTGCTCGAACAATTACTTGAATCAGTAGATGGAGTTGAATATTATCCATTCAACGAGCATGAACAAGTCGTATCACCAAGTGACGCCCGCTCGAACTCCATATTCATCTTTGATGATATAGCATGTGAAAAACAGGATAATGTGAGAGCATTTTTTTCTATGGGAAGACATGAGATTGTCGACAGTTTTTATCTTTGTCAGACATATACTCGTATCCCGAAACATCTCGTAAGAGATAATGCAAATTTCGTGGTACTATTCAAACAGGACGATATGAATCTTAAACATGTATACAACGACCATGTAAATACGGATATGACTTATGCGTGTTTCAAAAATATGTGCATGGAGTGCTGGAAGTCTGACAAATATGGATTCATTACGATTGACAAGGACAGTGAAATGAATGAGGGTAGATACAGAAGAGGTTTTGATTCCTTTTTAACCGTCTATGATAAATGAGTGTTCATTATTTAAAAAAGTGACAGTCTGAGGTCTGACTTACTGGTGGCAACATGAAGGGCGAACAACTTTTGAAAGAAAAAGACATATTGTGTCAACTTACTAAGGCGAGTGATGCAATCCGACGAAAACATCGAATGTTAAAGATTGATAGAGACAATGTGGAGCAGAAAATGCAGGATGTATTTAAACCGATAGTAGGCCCATTAGAGAAATTAGTTTCATATAAAAAGAATGTGAACCCAGAAATTAAAGATGAAAAAGGTGATATCAAAAAGGAGGAGGAAGACGATCGACATATTGAAGAAACTCAAGAAGACCCGCTGCAAGGCACTTCTTTTAATAAGGCTCACGATAAGGCATTTATTGATCAAAATTATGATGATGATGATGTTGATGTTGGTGATATGTTGAATGATAATGTTGATGATGATGATGATGACGATGATGATGATAAATCATCTGGAGATGTTGATGAATTAATACGCGAATGTGTGGGACTACTACGTAGAAATAAAAAAACAACCTTGGATGTCTCATATGGAGTACGAAACTTAGCTGGTGATAAATTGATGATTGGTGATTCACCGATTCATTTCGGAATTAATCATATTCGTGTCGGAGGTCGAAATTATCCGAAAACTATCGGATTAGCTGAGTTGTTGTTCAAAAAAGTGCCAAAGTTTAAATATTTCACCCCAAACGATTTGGAAAATTATGCTAAAATTGTCATTGCTACAAATGCTCACAAAAAATGTTATAAACGTAATGGTGCAATACGTCACAATAAAAGTTATAAATTTAAAAATTACATATCGAACATAATAACAAAAAATAGTGGTAGTGAGCATATGGGTGAAGGAATACCGCAGTATAAAGTGGCAAGAAAAAACACCTCTTTCGAGTATGTTCATTGGGATGATCCGAATGAGCTAGTGGATCGTCTTCGTTTACTGCTTGCATCGCAAGCTGCTGGTAACTCCTCCCATTCCAACGAAATCATATCAATTATTGAGGAACTCCGTGAAGCTGAAATCATTTATTAACATGTGCGAGCTCTTTTTTTTCACGCATTCACAACATGACCGTCGATGTGTTCGGACGCCAATTGAATAGAGATGGTGCGGGTCCTCCCGGTAAACCAGGTACTGGATTTAAGACTACAGCAGACGGTGATTATGATTTGGAAGGAAAACGGCTGGTCAATGTTGGTTCGCCGATAAAAGATGATGATGCTGTAAACCTCCGTTCGTTTATCGGTGGGACTAATCATAACACGGTCTTACTACGTGATTCAACGAAACAATTTTTTGAATCGAATATAACGGCTCTTGAAAAGCGTGTAAAAGTTGATCTCACCAACCTCCGTGCTGAAATAGACAATTTGAAAAGTGCGATCAAGGATCTCAACGGTGACGTCAGACTTTTAAAAGATGTCAAAATCGGTGAGAAGCGGAAAAAGCCTTCAAACAACTATCTTGAATCTATGATAAAAAGCGTTGCGGGGGAGAAATAATGAGTGAAAAGAAACGTGCTGTGGTGGAGGAGTTGCATAAGCCAGCTCGGCGAAATTATCCACGTCGACATGTGGATATACGCGGCCTGGATGAGACGTGGCAAGCTGATCTTGTAGATATGTCTGCATATGCACAACACAACTCCAAGCATAAATTTCTCCTCACCGTCATCGATATATTTTCGAAATTCGCCTGGGCCAAACCATTGAAGTCGAAGAGTGGAAAAGATGTCACCGCTGCAATGGAGTCAATTCTCAGCAAAGGACGCGTACCGAAAAACCTCCACGTCGATCGGGGAAAAGAGTTTTATAATACGAACTTTAAGGCGTTGATGAAAAGGAATAATATACACTTGTATTCTACATATAGCAATTTAAAAGCATCAATTTGTGAGCGCTTCAATCGTACACTTAAGAATAAAATGTGGATTCAATTCAGTTTTCGCGGAAGCTGGAAATGGATTGATATTCTTGATATGTTAATTACTAAATATAATGATACTGTACATCATACTATTAAAATGAAGCCGAAAAATGTTAATGCTACGAATGAAAAACAAATACTGCATAATGTTTTCAATAGAACTGAGGTGTTGGGAAAACTGCCGAAATTCAAAATTGGAGATAAAGTACGCATCAGTAAATTCAAGAATGTATTTGAAAAGGGCTATACACCGAACTGGACAACTGAAATATTTACAATTTATCGAGTGAGAAACACTAACCCCATAACATATAATCTAAAAGATCATCAAGAAGAGCCTATTGCTGGTGGTTTCTACGAGCAAGAGATACTCAATGTTAAATATCCCGATATGTATCTCATAGAAAAAGTGTTGAAGAAACGTGGCAACAAGTTACTGGTGAAATGGTTGGGGTTTAATAATACTCATAATAGTTAGATAAATAAAAATGATTTGTGACCAATAAATTGTAAACGAACAAAGCGTTGAGTTTTTTTTCTTTAATCCCCTTACCCAAGTGACTACAGGTCAACTTCTTTCACTGCATGTCTCAACAGATTTGAACTTGTATCAGGTAGAAAAAAGGATCAAACACATAGGGTATAGAGACGGTATTTTATTTATTATTTTTTCAAAAGTGTGCAGACAAATGGTTATATTTACACCATTCATCTCACATGGAAAATGTACAGAAAAATGCTTATATTACACCGCTTATCTGACATCATACGAAAAATGTATAGAGAAATAGCTTATATTTACACCATTCATCTCACTTCACATGAAAAATATACAGAAAAAATGCTTATATGTACAACATTCAACTCATTTAACATGAAAAAATGTACAAATTTCTCTCTCATATTGACAATATGTTGCGTTGGTGACGTTTTTTTCACATTGGTATTCTATAATGCCCCCATGGTAACGTTTCTACGGTTTCAGGTATGATATACCGCTTATCGTCGTAGGGACTCAGAGCAACTTTGGTCTCAGAAATTGTATACACCTCGTGTAATACAGATCTGATGCATGATTGTTTTCGAGTCATTTCGATCTCTTTTTTTAAACATTGCATATAATCATGAAACGTGATGGTTTTTGTTACCACGCTATTTTTAACACCCTTAACCTTCTTCGTATCCTTTTTTCCTTCAACTCGTGACGCATACATTTTTGCTCTGAGCCCAACGAACTCAATCATAATCGCCCCATTGTTTTCATCTTTCATGAGCCCTGGAACTTTCTTGTTAACAAGCGGTATACCATACATATTGTCAATTGTATAGTCGCTCGTATCAAACTTATGAATGTGCTGTTGCATATCATGATATACATCCTCGCAGTGGATGTGATAAATGAGACTATCGGTATCTGTATACATAACTTTACACCGGTCACCATAGAGTGGCATCATAAAATCGTGGTGAAATTCGTACAAGCACGTTTTTGAAATATCAAGTATCGCCATACCCACGTTTATTGGTTTGTTAAATTTTATCTCAAGCTTGCGCAATTCTATAGCAATTAAGTTTTCTGAGAATACACTGCGACTATGGAAATTGGGCTTCGCGATCATTGCTTCTGCGCCATACCTGCCGTCCCATCGCATTAAAAATTTGACAATCACATGGTTACGCACATTCTCCATCGTTTTTCCAAACACTGCGTTATTCATTAATTTATATAAATTTTTCTCAAAATCATTTTTAGCGTTCATCCTAAACCGTGTATTTAGCTCGATGTAACTACGTAACCATGGAGACTGTGTAAACTCCAATATTCTATGAATTTTGGAGAGTTGAAGTCCATGGCGCAGACATTGCTGCAAGGTACGGTAATGTATAATGTAACGCTTTTTGTTGTGCAGTGTTGCAAGCAATTTCTCTTGTCGTTTGCCAGGAGGTTTCTCGTGGGTTGGGCAAAACGGTAAGTCTACGTGCAAATCATGCAATTGCTGAGGATACTCTAAATCTATCTCAAGAATGTAACCCTTTGGTGAATCCAGCGGAATAGACTGTACATCGAAATTGGAAACGTCTTCGAACCATCGAAAATCGGAATAGGGTAGAGGTTGACTCATAGCCCATCCGTATAAATTATTGACATCATAATACATTAAATATGAGGATGGTTTCGATGGATCATGTGTCTCCATATATTTATTATTGGCACACGCATATCTATTTGAGCATTGGCTTAGGCCGCCGCGTATACCTCTCTCCACGAATAATACCATATCGATGTCAGTGAGCAGTTCAAATTTAATTTTTGTATGCTTTAACATCGCATCCCAGGTGTATCCGGGGAGAGTGTAATAATATGCAGGGTCAAGACCATAACTCTGCTGACATGTATCCCGAAAGTTTTCAAATACGTCTGCCAATAATAAAATATCTGTCTTTAAATACAAATCGCTATATTGGCCAAGCGTTTGAATGGAAAACCGCTCCCAGACTCTTTGTGCGTGAGCGTACTCAGTCTCACTTATGGTACTATCAGTCAAGGAACTATAAAATGAATCTTGACTTGGTAAGCAAGTGTCTTCCAATTTATCAATGTTATCGATGTATTCATATGGGAAAACACCTTTTCGAGTCAATAGATTAAAATCGTCTGATGCTATATTCTGAAATTGTGATTTTACAATTTTAAGTTTATCTTTTGTCAGGAATGAAGCTAGTTTATCGAGACTGGTATTAAGAAATTTGAATGAATCTATAAACCGAAGTTTGACACGATTTGAATTTTTTTTGTTAGGGCTTCCTTCATGCCCAACGGTCTTAGTAAAAGAAATATATTTTTCTTTTGTTATAGGAAGTACATCGATTTTCCCTTCAAACGCTGTGGCTACATCCTTGATTATAAAATGAGCATCGTAGCCAGATAAATTGTGAAATACTACTGGTATAAAAAATGATTGTTTATAATTTAAGTTACAATTTGAATGTGCGGCGCCTCTATAATGCCCAGTCAAGTGACAATGATCGCGAGCGCGTATATCTCCTCGTTCAAACGGTTTTTCGCAAATATGACAGTGGGTAGCATTTCGAAATTTCACCCAATCATTTAACGTTAACTGTTCCATGGCACGATTATTTTTTAAAATGTCCTCCACACGAAACGCTAAATTTTTCATCTCCTCGACGAACCACGATACACAATCGGCACTGCGGCGAAAAGAATATCCCGAAAGGGACTCGTCATACGCACAACTTACGTAGTATCCAATACTAAAGACTTCATGATGCTGGTGTCGATTTTTTTCAGCCATTAGTCCTCCAGTTTTTGACAAAACACATTCAAGGTCGGCGTATACGATGAATGGTAGACGCTCCTTGTGATGAAAATTCTGAAACTCCAGCCACTTTTCCGTCTCGGATGGTAGTTGGATCGCACAATCATTAATTTGCCCGCAGTCCACCTCATGCGATTGCAATTTTTCACTCGTTCCGAAGTAATGTAAACACCTGCAACATAAGAATTTACTTAAGATTCGAGGTCCTATATGTTTCAGAGGGATATAATTATATATATTTATAAATTTATTTATTTACCGATCGCAAATGTATTTCCTCTTTTTGCTGTTGGTTAGTTGTGAGCTCACGAGGCGTGATAGATCTTTGATCCACGCGTAGTGTCCTTCATTCTTTCCATAAAAATCATCGATGTACAGTAGGTTGACATGTCTTTCCTTTTTATGGTTACTGACGCGCGCAGGTAAAATTTTTTCACCCTTCAAATAATACACATTTATTGAGAGGTTGTTTAATACTTCAAATTTTGAAATTTTATCCAAAGTCATAGGAAAGACAATTCCATCGCAATTCAACACCGTTGAATAATGCGGATATGAAGACTCTCGCGCACTGTCACGTTGAGCTGGGTGGAGAGCGGCGACTACGGCCCATGCAAAACATGCCTGGTCCCGAGATCGAACGTTTACAACTGCTCTTTTGAGCTTTATGTGCTCCGGCAATACAATATGACATCCTGCACTCATCGGGTTATATTTGTTAATATTAACCGTTAAGTTCAGTATTCGAGACAATGACCACCCACTATCCTGTTCTTGAAATTCCTCGAGCAATGTTAACGTTGGCTCGACTACTTGTTGCTCATACCAATCTCTCAAATTGGTCGTTTCGAATAGTTCACAGTTTCGCGTATTGATACTTTTGTTCATCCGTTTATCACTCGCTACAAACTCGCCATTAAACATAGTGTTCACTTTTAAACTATTATACTTTTTAATAGAGTTTCTAACTTGCTCAATCACAATTTTACAAGCGTCTTGAAGGAACTGACGGGGTTCAACATGATTATAATTAATTACCGCGCCGGTTAATACGCGATTCTCGAATGCGCTGTCCATTTCACACCAGCTCAATCTATTATCACTAGAACCTGTACCTGTATGAACAAATCGTTGATGTGTGATATGTTTCAAACCTTCCAATCTAGCGATTTGAGCTATCAATTCATTTTGTAGTCCAGTTATCAATCGTGGACGTTTAATTCGCGCTTGCTCGTTCAACTCATTTCGCGACTCTAGTATTAATCGCGGAGGTTTAGTTCGCGCTTGTTTATTCAACGATTTAATAAGTTCTTCACACTTTTCTTTCCACACATTGTATTCGTTAACTGAACTTATAAGCGCGGCTTCTTCGTGCAATTGTTGTTCCTCTGGGCTGATGTTAGGCATGGTGAAGGATAAACATAGATGTATACAGCTAGACGACTCGACTTAAAATGTGAAAATTTTCGTTGGTCTTGCTAGCAAAACCCAGTTTTGAATTAATATATATTGCTCCAGAGACTTCAGAGTGCGTCTCATCTAAACAGTGACAGGTCCAGACCTGACTCAGTAGGTGTATTGGGAGACACTCAGCTGGATTGAAAGACACATTCTCGCTGCTACATGGTGATTTGGCGGATGTTCACATTTCAATCATTATTGCTGTTTTTTTTTTAGTTTGACGAAGTACATTTGCAGTACAAGGAGAAAAAAATGTATTGACTGCTTTAGGATTTTTTCGGAGAAGGAGGGTGGACAAGGTGCAAAGCAGCTATTTTCACACCCACCTGCAGTCAGTGTCACAATTAAGATTTTCAAACGACTCGGTGGGTATACATTCGGACCCGAACGCATCCAAAATGAAAGAGACACATTTTTTTTTTGGTATATGCTGACCAACTAGATGTCTACATTTGAAACCTTATTACCGTCTCTTCATCCATTGAAGTACATTTTCAGGAAGTAAAAAAATATACATTGACTACCTTCGGCTTCTTGGCGAAGTTCGTGGAGAATAGAGCAGGTACAACGCAGCTATGACCTACAGACAATGTCATCATTGTGATCCCAAATGGCTCACTGGGTGCAAAGAGAAACTTGGTTGGAGTGAAAAAAGGACGCATGCTCGCTGCTGTATGCTGACCGATCTGGTGCCTACATTTCAACCTTTATTGCTGTCTTTTAATCTTGGGAGGTTACATTTTCGAAACAGGAAGTGGAAAAAAGTGTATTGCTTTAGCGTTTTTCCACGAAACCGTTGGAATGGTAGAGGGGTGCAGGACAACTATCGTCTCACTGACCAACAGAAGATGTCACAGTTCAAATTTTCCAAGGGTTGAGAGCAAATCACTGTAGTGTGTGTAAAAGTTCAATTTTGATTTTCGAAATGGCGCAAGTTCATGAAGATGCTGCAAACAATATCGATGATGAAGTTATGGAGATATTGGACGATGTTGAGGAATGGTTGGATGATATGATTGTGGAAGAGCCGTTTAATGAAAATGAAGATACGAACAATGATGGTGGTTATGTTAGTGATTTTGATACCGATGAGGTGAAGAAAACAGTGAAAAGACTTACACCGGCGCAGTTGGAAAATCTCAATAAAACTTCGAAGTATTGTAAAAGTGTATATTATTATATAACCGATTATGGTCGGAAACTCTGCACGATATGCACTGTGGAAGATAGCGACACGATTGTTCCGCTTAGATTGATTAAAAAACACAAGACACAGCAGTTCGAGGCAATGTCGATTAAGTATTGCGACTCATGCAATTCACCGCTATGTCAAATTATCGCACAATCGGAATGCTCAAAATGTACCTTCTGATGGGAGAATTACGGTGAGTACATATTTTGAAATACTATAAATGATGAAAATAGTTATCAAGTCATAAAAATATTAATTGACAATTGTTTTTTTTCTTGTCTGTTACAGAGGCAGGCATCCAGATGGTTTACATCAGGATACATCTTGATTCCATATTATTGTATTCCATATTAAATTAATGTATTTCGTATTTTGATATTTTATTGTAAAACTATTTTATTTTAAATGTATTATAAATGTTGAAATGAAAACAAATGTGTAGAACTTTGTTCTAATATTATTAAATAAGAGTACTTAATAAAGTTAAATAAGAGTAAGTAATTATTACTCAATAAGAGAATTATTATTAAATAAGATCATACGCGATCCTAACTATCTATCCATCTCTTTCTCACTCACTGTTCTTTTACATCTAACTATTTCTCTCACACTTACTATCCCTTACGTCTAACCATCTCTCCCACTCACTGTTTTTTCAACATGTAACTATCTCTATTCCACTCACTATACCTTACATCAAAGTGTCTCTCTCCCACTCCCCATTCTTCACATAGGATCGTCTCTCTTCTACTCACCATGTTCAGCATCTCACCATCTCTCTCCAACTCACTATCCTTTCCATCTCTTCATCTCTTTCCCATTCACTATCCTTTCGATCTCCATCTTTTTTTCACTCATCATTTTTCCTATCTCACCATCTCTCTCTAACTTATGAGACCCTAAATGCCTTCCCCTTCTTCCCACACACCCCTCCATCTAGACCTGCACTCTGTTTAACATCTCACTATCTCTTTCACACTCACTATCCTTTCTATCTCACCATCTCTTTCACACTCACTATCCTCCCCATCTCACCATCTCTCTCCAACTTATGAATCTCTAAATCCCTTCCCCCTTCTTCCTACACACCCCTCACCCTAGATCCTCTTCCCCCCCCCCCACTGGCCCCGCTACCTAGGTCCCTTCCCCGCGTGACGTCACCCCCGCTGTTCCCCCGTCCCCGCACCCCCCTCGGAGGACCTGCGTTAGAATCCGCTCTGTTTACCTACTAACTCACCCTTCAAGGGGGTTGAAATTTTGAAAATATTCTTACACCGGATATATGGGCATTCTCATCTTTTTTATTTCATGTATCGCTAAGGGAGATCGAAGAATTGCGATTAGAAAGATTTCTGAAAAAAATCGGTGAATAACTCACCCTTTAAGGGGCTTGAAATTTTGAAAACATTCTAACACCGGCTGTATGGACATTCTCATCTTTTTTATTTCATGTATCGCTCAGCGAGGTCGATGAATTGCGATTAGAATGATTTCCGAATAAAGTTCGGTAATCAACTCAATCTTTAAGGGGGTTGAAATTTTGAAAATATTCTAACACCGGCTGTATGGGCATTCTCATCTTTTTTATTTCATGTATCGCTCAGGGAGGTCGAAGAATTGCGATTAGAACAAATTCAGAAAAAATATCGGTAAGCAACTCACCCTTTAAGGGGCTTGAAATTTTGAACACCTTATAACACCTGCTGTATGGGCATTCCCATCTTTTTTATTTCATGTATCGCTCAGGGAGGTCGAAAAATTGCGATTAGAACGACTTCAGAAAAAAATGCGGTAAACAACTCACCCTTTAAAGGGGTTGAAATTTTGAAAACATTCTAACTCCGGCTGTATGGGCATTCTCATCTTTTTTTATTTCATGTATCGCTCAAGGAGGTCGAAGAAATGCGATTAGACCGATTTCAGAAAAAAATTCGGTAAACAACTCACCCTTCAAGGGAGTTGAAATTTCGGAAACATTCCAACACCGGCTGTATGGGCATTCTCATCTTTTTTATTTTATGTATCGCTAAGGGAGGTCGAAGAATTGCGATTAGAACGATTTCTGAAAAAAAATCAGTGAACAACTCACCCTTTAAGGGGCTTGAAATTTTGAAAACATTCTAACACCGGCTGTATGGGCATTCTCATCTTTTTTATTTCATGCATCGCTTAGGAAGGTCGAAGAATTGCGATTAGAACGATTTCTGAAAAAAATTCGGTGAACAACTCACCCTTTAAGGGGCTTGAAATTTTGAAAACATTCTAACACCGACTGTATGGGCATTCTCATCTTTTTTATTTCATGTATCGCTCAGGGAGGTCGAAGAATTGCGATTAGAACACATTCAAAAAAAAAATCGGTAAGCAACTCGCCCTTTAAGGGGCTTGAAATTTTGAAAACATTATAACACCGGCTGTATGGGCATTCTCATCTTTTTTATTTCATGTATCGCTCAAGGAGGTCGAAAAATTGCGATTAGAACGATTTCAGAAAAAAATTCGGTAAACAACTCACCCTTTAAAGGGGTTGAAATTTTGAAAACATTCTAACTCCGGCTGTATGGGCATTCTCATCTTTTTTATTTCATGTATCGCTCAGAGAGGTCGAAGAATTGCGATTAGGACGATTTCTGAAAAAAAATCGGTGAACAGCTCACCCTTGAAGAGGTTTGAAATTTTCAAAACATTCCAACTCCGGCTGTATGGGTATTCTCATCTTTATTATTTCTTGTATCGCTCAGGAAGGTCGATGAATTGCGATTAGAAGGATTTCAGAAAAAAATTGGTCAACAACTCACCCTTCAAGGGGGTTGAAATTTTGAAAATATTCGAACACCGGCTGTATGAGCATTCTCATCTTTTTTATTTCATGTATCGCTCAGGGAGGTCGAAGAATTGCGATTAGAACAAATTCAGAAAAAAAATCGGTAAGCAAGTCGCCCTTTAAGGGTCTTGAAAATTTGAAAACATTATAACACCGGCTGTATGGGCATTCTCATCTTTTTTATTTCATGCATCGTTTAGGGAGGTCGATGAATTGCGATTAGAACGATTTCTGAAAAAAATTCGGTGAACAACTCACCCTTTAAGGGGCTTGAAATTTTGAAAACATTCTAACATCGACTGTATGGGCATTTTCATCTTTTTTATTTCATGTATCGCTCAGGGAGGTCGAAGAATTGCGATTAGAACGATTTCTGCAAAAAATTCGGTGAACAGCTCACCCTTTAAGGGGTTTGAAATTTTGAAAACATTCTAACACCGGCTGTATGGGCATTCTCATCTTTTTTTATTTCATGTATCATTCAGGGAGGTCGATGAATTGCGATTAGAAGGATTTCAGAAAAAAATCGGTCAACAACTCACCCTTCACGGGGGTTGAAATTTTGAAAATATTCTAACACCGGTTATATGGGCATTCTCATCTTTTTTATTTCATGTATCGCTCAGGGAGGTCGAAGAATTGCGATTAAAACGATTTCAGAAAAAGATTCGGTAAACAACTCAACTTCAAGGGAGTTGAAATTTGGAAAACATTCTAACTCCGGCTGTATGGGTATTCTCATCTTTTTTATTTCATGTATCGCTAAGGGAGGTCGAAGAATTGCGATTAGAAGGATTTCAGAAAAAATTCGGTGAACAACTCACCCTTTAAGGGGCTTCAAATTTTGAAAACATTCTAACACCGGCTGTATGGGCATTCTCATCTTTTTTATTTCATGCATCGCTCAGGGAGGTCGATGAATTGCGATTAGAACGATTTCCGAATAAAGTTCGGTAAACAACTCAATCTTTAAGGGGGTTGAAATATTGAAAACATTCTAACACCGGCTGTATGAGCATTGTCATCTTTTTTATTTCATGTATCGCTAAGGGAGGTCGAAGAATTGCGATTAGAAGGATTTCAGAAAAAATTCGGTGAACAACTCACCGTTTAAGGGGCTTCAAATTTTGAAACATTCTAACACCGGCTGTATGGGCATTCTCATCTTTTTTATTTCATGCATCGCTCAGGGAGGTCGAAGAATTGCGATTCGAACGATTTCTGAAAAAAAATTCGGTGAACAACTCACCCTTCAAGGGGGTTGAAATTTTGAAAATATTCTAACACTAGTTATATGCGCATTCTCATCTTTTTGATTTCATGTATCGTTCAGGGAGGTCGAAGAATTGCGATTAGAACGATTTCAGAAAAAAATTCGGTAAACAACTCACCCTTTAAGGGGGTTGAAATTTTGAATATATTCTAACACCAGCTGTATGGGCATTCTCATCTTTTTTATTTCGTGCATCGCTCAGGGAGGTCGATGAATTGCGATTAGAACGATTTCCCAATAAAGTTCGGTAAACAACTCAATCTTTAAGGGGGTTGAAATTTTGAAAACATTCTAACACCGGCTGTATGAGCATTGTCATCTTTTTTATTTCTTGTATCGCTAAGGGAGGTCGAAGAATTGCGATTAGAAGGATTTCAGAAAAAATTCGGTGAACAACTCACCCTTTAAGGGGCTTCAAATTTTGAAAACATTCTAACACCGGCTGTATGGGCATTCTCATCTTTTTTATTTCATGCATCGCTCAGGGAGGTCGAAGAATTGCGATTAGAACGATTTCTGAAAAAAATTCGGTGATCAGCTCCCCCTTTCAGGGGTTCGAAATTTGGAAAACATCCTAACACCGGCTGTATGGGCATTCTCATCTTTTTTATTTCATGTACCGTTCAGGGAGGTCGATGAATTGCGATTAGAAGGATTTCAGAAAAAATTCGGTCAACAACTCACCCTTCAAGGGGGTTGAAATTTTGAAAATATTCTAACACCGGTTGTATGGGCATTCTCATCTTTTTTATTTCATGTATTGCTCAGGGAGGTCGAAGAATTGCGATTAGAACGATTTCTGAAAAAAATTCGGTGAACAACTCACCCTTCAAGGGGGTTGAAATTTTGAAAATATTCTTACACCGGATATATGGGCATTCTCATCTTTTTTATTTCATGTATCGCTAAGGGAATATGTATCGAAGAATTGCGATTAGAAAGATCTCTGAAAAAAAATCGGTGAATAACTCACCCTTTAAGGGGCTTGAAATTTTGAAAACATTCTAACACCGGCTGTATGGACATTCTCATCTTTTTTATTTCATGTATCGCTCAGGGAGGTCGAAGAATTACGATTAGAACAAATTCAGAAAAAAAATCGGTAAGCAACTCGCCCTTTAAGGGGCTTGAAATTTTGAAAACATTATAACACCGGCTGTGTGGGCATTCTCATCTTTTTTATTTCATGTATCGCTCAGGGAGATCGAGAAATTGCGATTAGAACGATTTCAGAAAAAGATTCGGTAAACAACTCAACTTCAAGGGAGTTGAAATTTGGAAAACATTCTAACTCCGGCTGTATGGGCATTCTCATCTTTTTTATTTCATGTATCGCTCAGAGAGATCGATAAATTGCGATTAGAACGATTTCAGAAAAAGATTTGATAAACAACTCACCCTTCAAGGGGGTTGCAATTTTGAAAATATTCTATTACCGGCTGTATGGGCATTCTCATCTTTTTTATTTCATGTATCGCTCAGGGAGGTCAATAAATTGCAATTAGAATGATTTCCGAATAAAGTTCGGTAAACAACTCAATCTTTAAGGGGGTTGAAATTTTGAAAACAT
Source organism: Rhimphoctona megacephalus (assembly GCA_963989365.1). Taxonomy (NCBI): domain Eukaryota; kingdom Metazoa; phylum Arthropoda; class Insecta; order Hymenoptera; family Ichneumonidae; genus Rhimphoctona; species Rhimphoctona megacephalus. The sequence continues at coordinate 291,021 of OZ022423.1, forward strand.
TCTAACACCGGCTCTATGAGCATTGTCATCTTTTTGATTTCATGTATCGCTCAGGGAGGTCGAAGAATTGAGATTATAACGATTTCAGAAAAAAATTCGGTAAACAACTCACCGTTCAAGGGGGTTGAAATTTTGAAAATATTCTAACACCGCCTGTATGGGCATTCTCATCTTTTTTATTTCATGCATCGCTCAGGGAGGTCGAAGAATTGCGATTAGAACGATTTCTGAAAAAAATTCGGTGATCAGCTCCCCCTTTAAGGGGTTCGAAATTTGGAAAACATTCTAACACCGGCTGTATGGGCATTCTCATCTTTTTTATTTCATGTACCGTTCAGGGAGGTCGATGAATTGCGATTAGAAGGATTTCAGAAAAAATTCGGTCAACAACTCACCCTTCAAGGGGGTTGAAATTTTGAAAATATTCTAACACCGGTTGTATGGGCATTCTCATCTTTTTTATTTCATGTATTGCTCAGGGAGGTCGAAGAATTGCGATTAGAACGATTTCTGAAAAAAATTCGGTGAACAACTCACCCTTCAAGGGGGTTGAAATTTTGAAAATATTCTTACACCGGATATATGGGCATTCTCATCTTTTTTATTTCATGTATCGCTAAGGGAATATGTATCGAAGAATTGCGATTAGAAAGATCTCTGAAAAAAAATCGGTGAATAACTCACCCTTTAAGGGGCTTGAAATTTTGAAAACATTCTAACACCGGCTGTATGGACATTCTCATCTTTTTTATTTCATGTATCGCTCAGGGAGGTCGAAGAATTACGATTAGAACAAATTCAGAAAAAAAATCGGTAAGCAACTCGCCCTTTAAGGGGCTTGAAATTTTGAAAACATTATAACACCGGCTGTGTGGGCATTCTCATCTTTTTTATTTCATGTATCGCTCAGGGAGATCGAGAAATTGCGATTAGAACGATTTCAGAAAAAGATTCGGTAAACAACTCAACTTCAAGGGAGTTGAAATTTGGAAAACATTCTAACTCCGGCTGTATGGGCATTCTCATCTTTTTTATTTCATGTATCGCTCAGAGAGATCGATAAATTGCGATTAGAACGATTTCAGAAAAAGATTTGATAAACAACTCACCCTTCAAGGGGGTTGAAATTTTGAAAATATTCTATTACCGGCTGTATGGGCATTCTCATCTTTTTTATTTCATGTATCGCTCAGGGAGGTCAATAAATTGCAATTAGAATGATTTCCGAATAAAGTTCGGTAAACAACTCAATCTTTAAGGGGGTTGAAATTTTGAAAACATTCTAACACCGGCTCTATGAGCATTGTCATCTTTTTGATTTCATGTATCGCTCAGGGAGGTCGAAGAATTGAGATTATAACGATTTCAGAAAAAAATTCGGTAAACAACTCACCGTTCAAGGGGGTTGAAATTTTGAAAATATTCTAACACCGCCTGTATGGGCATTCTCATCTTTTTTTATTTCATGTATCGCTCGTCGCTGCAGACATTTACAATTGTATCAATTCGCTGGGGCGGGGAGGGGGATGAAGAGGGAGTCATGAGTAGACTAAAGTGAGTTTTTCGAACAGCTTCTGCCAGGAATTTGTTTTTGGCGAATAACTCACCAATTTTCAAGTTCTTGCAACAAATAGTCGCAACCAAACATGAAGGAAATTTTCATCTATAATTCGTCCCCCATTATAAAAGTGCTTCAAAGCCGCGTTTGAGGGGAAACTGTTTCAACTAGTTAACAATACTTAACAACAATCAACGTACGGCTGATCTTACGTTGTAGCGGTCGTAACGATGTTGCTAGTCAGTAGTGTTTAGGACCGTATGTAGTGACCCTTTCTCATTTTTTCCTTCGATAGACGTCGTCTTGAGCGCATTAGGAATGCTTCTGATAACGAGAAGTTCCAATCATCGGCGAGCATTGTAGAATCACCGGCAGATTCTGATATGATTTTAAGCAAAGAAATGGTTGAGGATGGAATTCAAGTCGCGCTGAAATCCATCCGGATTACGCAAGCCCTGATTTTGAAGATAGGTAAGTTCTCTGTTCAGGGTTCATATCACCAAGGGGATAATGTTTTTGCCGTAAATTCAAGAGGGAAACAATGTACCGCGATGGCTGCAGCAGCTATTGCAACAGCACACTTGATCTGCCCTTCAAAATGGACCACGGAGACTGTCGACACCGTATTATTGGCAGGTGACAAGATTTTTCAATCAGCGATAATGGCTCGCGGATCCGTCAATGTAGCGGAACGTCACTCACAATATTTAACATCTCAAGAATTGCCCGGCGTGGTCGATGTCCTCTCCACAAACTGTACAATTACGTTGGGACAAGAAATATTCGGTCACCTTCGCATCGATCTTCAAGCAGATGGTTTCCCAAATTTAGCAACAGCGCTCGATGTATTCCTCAGTGGCACAGCTGTCAACGAGGAACCGTATCCACCTGCAGCCATTTTGACATGCAATGGCATGTCCATCGCCATATTTTTACTAGATGGTCTTGTTTGGATATTCGACTCACACTCGCGAGACGAATTTGGAAAAGTTTGTCATGACGGTAAAGCTTGCTTGATCGGCTTTCCTGATATTTAGAATCTTCTGGAAATCGTGCAGACCCATTTGGAGACCATTATATCTAACAAAATCTGCAGACCCATTTGGAGACCAATATATGCTAACACCGGTCAGCATTTACGCGGGATTTACAGTCACCACTGCAAACGATGAAAAGAAAGTAGATTCCGAAAGCATGTCATGCGAAGAGGTACCAGAGATTGCTCTCGAAGTAACTCCTCCTGGTTCTCCAGATGATGTGGAACAACAACAGAAATCCTATGAGTACGAGGAACCGATTGTTCCAGAACGCATGAGTACGAATGATGAGTTGTCTACATTACAGGAAGTTGAAAGTATTTGCATCGAAGAGCAGTCCGTCGAGGCGCACAATTTGATACAAAGAAATTCACCAATTGAAGAGTTGCAAAGCCAAGATGACAGTGGGAGAGGAATTTATAATTTCGGACACATTTGGAAACAGCTACACAAAAGCTTTGACAACCACTCTACTATGTATCAATGTAATTTTGAAAACCTTCTTTTTCTAAGCTCACGGCGGTCCGGGCTTAGATTTGTTCTAAGGTTCAAATGTTCCATGTGCAATTATGAAGACGAAATATCAAGTGAACCTTCTGACGATGGTCAATTAGATGTCAACAGCCCAATGGTTCTCGGTTCCGTTGTGAATGGCATTGGATTCTTTCAAGCAGAGAGCTTCCTTGCATCAATGGATATTCCCTGCATGGCTGAATCAACCTATCAACGACATTACGAATCAGTCCTGGCGGGTTTGTTGGAAACCGCCTTACTTGAAATGAAAAAAGCCGGAGAGAAAGAACGTCAAATGGCAATTGCACGGGGAGATGTAGTTTCAGGAATTCCGCATATATGTGTAATAGCTGATGGAAGTTGGATGAAAGGATCGTACCAATCTGGTAAATTTGATTCCCCCTCAGGTACTGGTGCTATCATTGGTGAACAAACGGGTAAAGTCCTATTCATTGGATTACGTAATAAGTTTTGTTCTGTGTGTAACATTGCCTCCGGCCGTAATACAGAACCTCCAAGCTATAACTGCTACAAAAATTGTGGTAACAATCAGAGTTCAGCCAGTATGGAGGCCCATGCAATTGCCGAAGGCTTCAGACTTAGTATCGAGCAGCATGGGCTCATCTATTCCGTCATCATCGCCGATGGAGATAGCAGTGTTTATAATAAAATCTGCGAAATAGCACCGTACAGAGAATTCGATGTCATTGTGAAAAAAATTGAATGCCGCAATCACATGTTCCGGAGTGCCCGGAGAATTCTAACGAAAGTCGTAAATTCTGGAAAATTGGGCCATCTGAAAAAGGTTGTAAAGAGTAACGTGGAAAACATCATACGCTGTACGCGCACAGCAGTTCAACATCGATTAAATGAAGGTAGCACTTGGGCTTCAAAGATAGTTGCCCTAAGAAAGGACATCATGGGTATACCGAGTCATGTGTTTGGCGAGCACGCGAAATGTGCAGGGACTGGCTATTGTAACCATACGATGATTATAAATGAAGAACAAAATTATGCGACAGCTCTAAAAAATATTGGCAAATTCAATGATATTGAAGACTGTGTCCGTCGCTTGGCTGATAATACTGATAGCTTGTTGTACAGTGTCAACAACAATGTTGTGGAAAGTTTCCACAATATTATCGCCAAATTTGTAGGTGGAAAACGAGTACATTGGGAAAAGCGTGGCTCGTACAACGCCCGCGTTTCTGGCGCGGTCGTTCAATTCAACGCGAAACGGGTGATGAGCTCATTTTTAGTGACAAACGAAAAAAAACCATCTGAACTGGTTGTCACATTAGAAGAACGACGAGTTCGTTTGAATGAACTAAGACAGCGTCGAATAAATTCTCGAAACTATAAGTCAAAGAAAACGGCCTGCAAAAGTTCTAGTCCTGACAAAGATTATGGGCCTCAAGCAGAAAAGCTGGATGTGAATGGAGCCACATACATGGCAGAATACTCAAGACACATAGAGAAATTAGAGGAATTTAGGGAAAAACGCAAAGAAATCGAAACAGGTACATTGCTGCAAAGTGATAGCTCCCTTTGGCAGTCAATACGACGAAAACTCATCACTGCATCAAATTTTGGCGCTATCTGTCACATAAAGGTGTACACATCATGCTCGAACATCGTCCAACGGCTTATATATCCCAAAGAATTAGACCACATCGCGTCTATTCGATATGGCAAACAAAATGAGGATGTTGCAAAAAAAACTTTAGAGCAATATTTTAAAATTACAATTGAGCCGCGTGGATTATTCGTAGATGCCAAAATTCTCGGCCTAGGAGCAATGCCTGACGGTCTCGTTGGCGATGATATGATTGTCGAAATCAAATGTCCTTATTCAGTCAGAAATTGTACGATTACTGAAGCTATGACGCAAAAAAAAGGAAATGTTCACCGAATATTCAGTAGCATTGATATGAAACACATCAATCCTGAACATAAGTACCATTACCAGATACAAGGGCAACTCCGCGTGATGCAAAGACAGCGTTGTATCTTTATGGTGTGGACGCCTAATGAATTCGTAATAATTGAAGTGAAGAGAGACGATGTATTTTGGAAAACAAAAATGGAAATCCCGCTAGTAGCGTTTTATGAAAACTGCATGATTCCGGAAATTGTTGATCCCCGACATGTGAGATCGATGCCCATAAGGGATCCCCCATACATATTGGAAACTATAGCAAAACGAACAGCCACGAAAAGCGTACGAGTAAATGATTCGCAAGATATTGAGGTTGTAACCAACAACGGCAGTCCAGAACAAATGGACACGCAGGAGGGCTAAAGCTAATCCTGGATGGGATTCCAACCTCATATGGTTATGGCACAAATCATATATGTTTTTATATTCTTGAGGTATCCTGATCTGAGGAATCAGAACTCGATCGATATACGGTTGTATAAAAGTCCAACTTTGTATTATGGTGTGAGCCCAGTGGCTTTATATATGATTGAGATATTTAGCGAATACGACGGTCCATTCTGGAATGCGTACGTGATGGATATCTGATTATGTAAAGGTCTAATTTTGAATAATAGTGTGAGCCACAAAACTTTATACATACTGGACGTCTGTTAGCGAGTGCGGCGTTCCGTTTTGAAATGGGTAATTATGCAGTTTGAGGGCTTTTCCGAAAAACGAAGCAAGATTATTTTTTTTTGCATGAAGTGCTTCGGTTAGACACCATTAATGAAATTTTCCCATAAAAAGGATAAGTTATGGGGTTTTGAAGTTATTGGAAAAATGTGATGAAATAGGGTATATTGGAATATTTAGAAGCTCACATCAGGACCAGTGGGCACACACACACACACACACACACACACACACACGCACGCACGCACGCACGCACGCACGCACGCACGCACGCACGCACGAACGCACGCACGCACGCACGCACGCACGCACGCACGCACGCACGCACGCACGCACGCACGCACGCACGCACGCACGCACGCACGCACGCACGCACGCACGCACGCACGCACGCACGCACGCACGCACGCACGCACGCACGCACGCACGCACGCACGCACGCACGCACGCACGCACGCACGCACGCACGCACGCACGCACGCACACACACATACACACAATTCTACGAATTCATTACCAGTAGAGGCGAAATTCTTCAGTCTTCAAAATTATTTGCGAGGGTGGTGAGGCACAGCACACACCGTACTATTTCACGCACCCTACTATTTCACGCACACATCCCAAGATGTTCAGCACACCCTACTATTTCACGCACACATCCCAAGATGTTCAGCACACACCCTACTATTTCACGCACACATCCCAAGATGTTCAACACACACCCTACTATTTCACGCACACATCCCAAGATGTTCAGCACGCACCCTACTATTTCACGCACCTTATGATTTCACGCACACATCCCAAGATGTTCAGCACACACCCTACTATTTCACACACCCTATTATTTCACGCACACATCCCAAGATGTTCAGCATACACCCTACTATTTCACGCACAAATCCCAAAATGTTCAGCAAACACCCTACTATTTAACGCACCCCACTATTTCACGCACACATCCCAAGATGTTCAGCACACACCCTACTATTTCACGCACGCATTCCAAGATGTTCAGCACACACCCTACTATTTCACGTACCCTACTATTCCATCTTATTTCACCACCCTCGCAAATAATTTTGAAGACTGAAGAATTTCGCCTCTACTGATAATGAATTCGTAGAATTGTGTGTGTGTGTGTGTGTGTGTGTGTGTGTATGTGTGTGTGTGTGTGTGTGTGTGTGTGTCCACCAGTCCTGATGTGAGCTTCTAAATATTCGAATAAACCCTATTTCATCACATTTTTCCAATAATTTCAAAACCCCATAACTTATGATTTTTATGGGAAATGTCAGCCTCCCCCGTCAGAATATTATTAGTAGTGACCAATAGAAGCAGTGCATGCAGAAAAAAAAATATTCCATCGTTTTTCGGAAAATCCCTCAAACTGCATAATTACCTTTATACATACTGGACGTCTTTTAGCGAGTGCGCCGTTCCGTTTTGGAATCTGTACTTGATGGATATCTGGTTATGTAAAAGTCAAACTTTGAATATTAGCGTAAGCCACAAAACTTAATACATGCTAGACGTCTTTTAGCGAGTGCGGGGTTCCGTTTTGGAACCTGTACTTGATGGATATCTGGTTATGTAAAGGTCCAACTTTGAATAATAGCGTGAGCCACAAAACTTTATACGTACTGGACGTCTTTTAGCGAATGCGGCGTTCCGTTTTGGAATCTGTACTGTAACGGGACAGCTCGCGCTGCTCGTTAACAAGATCACACGTGTGCGCAGGAGGTATCGCTCGACGCTCGCTCCGACTCCCGAGATATCGATCGGCCATATTGGCGCTCGATCTTCTGTCTCGCTGGGCATGTCTTCGCATCGATCCCGCTATCATGCGGTGAGCGACACGCCTTATTCGCGATGGCCGAGGTTCACAACGTTCTCGCGCCCCACTTTTCTCCCACGTCACCGCGAGAGAGACAGCCTACGGTCAACGAGTGAGCACACACCTCGGCCCGATCAGAGACTTCTGTTACCTCCTTTTACTCTATATTCGCCTGATCATCGCGACTCGAGCTGGTTTTCTCAATATTCTTCATTTCTCAATTATTAATAATTATTTTCCCACCAATTCGGGTGTCCATCTCCATCGGACCAGGATGAATCTCCCTCTACACTGTGGAAGCTCCCTACTTGTCACCACTCTGAGTAATCAGAGAAGGGATGCTTCTCCTCAAGCCCCCAAACATTATTTAAGGGCGTGCACGGGAGACTCGTCACTCATTTTTCTAATTTTCTCAATCTCAAATTATTCGAAAGACTGAGTCACTTCTGGACACATCGAGCATGACTTCAATCATTAATTGAGCCTTGCTCCATCATAAATTCCTCCTGAGATCGTGAGTAGGACTCTAATTTCTTTGGGACGTCCCAGTATTGCACTGGCTTCCGACCTTAGAAATTAGACTGTTTAATGGGTGACGCTAGGTAGGCTTCGCGTATTTTGTCAATTTAAATTCACATTGATAATCGACCTCGCACGCGTTTAAAGCGCCATTTACCATGTCGACATAAAACTTTCTCCGAACTTACAACGAAAAGTGGACAAAGGTCACGAAATGGGAAATTTATGCCACTGGATAAACCCTTATTTCATTTCCGGTGTACCGGAACTTCAGGCTCTAGCTTCGGCAACTAGAGAACTAAAAGGACTCCACAAGTTCTTAATAGCCATGAGATAATCCCGACCATTACATTTTGTCGTTTTTATCGCACCTTTTTATATTCAGCTTCTCTGAAATTTAAGTTACCTACATTCAGCACGTAGGTAACTCATGAGCCAAGGCTCGCTGCTCTAAAAGTTATGATTCTCTCTTATTAAAGACTTTATTTGCATAAACCAGCCTCTCTGGTTCTTCAAGAATCGTCAAATCCGATCCGTGACAATAGGTATTTCATTCGATGCCAGTAATTGCCAACATTGTCAAGTAAACGCTAAGCGAACACGGGAATAATCTCCATCTATAAAGCATCAATAAACTCAAATCGATCAAATCGACGCGATCGCTATAAGTAATCTTTGCTTCGGTTCAACCCCGTTATTATTGGCAATTCCTCTATCAACTCCTACGCTTGTTCGTGCGATACGACACAAACGAAAGGATTTATTTTGATGCAGAAGAAGATCGGTCCTACAATTGTACATCTACTAAAACGTTGCATAATTTATTGCTAAGATAAATATTAGTTTGGTTTCACGCGCCTCACGCATCAACTCTATCCCAGCGCGTCACGCACACACAGTCTAGGTCACATGCTCACATACACACTCAGCGCCTCACGCATACGTCTGCCGTTGTGGACTATCAGTGTCTCGAAGAGCAAGACAGAGTAAGGGATAGAGAGAGACGGAGTGTCGCGAGCCGCGCGCTTGCCGTGTGACGTCACCTTGCCTCACACATCTCCTTTCTATTCTCCTGATAGCTCTTTCGTTCCTCGAGACCGCTAAATCCTTTATTTACCCACTAATTAACTAACATCAGTCATTGTTTTCCATAATCCAGCTTCGGTAAAATCCTAACTAAAACGTCAATTAATCTCGCCCTTCCAGCTTCAGCTGTTTTTATTAATCATTTTATTTCTTTACAGCACCGATCTCTTGCATTCTTAGTATGCCTATGATGAAGATCAGGCCATTCGCCTTATAGGCTTGGTATTGGTACTGAGGCAACACAAAAAACCCCCAGGGTTATTGTGTATAAAGAAGCAGGAGAGAGGGTTATTTTGCTAGCGCTAACATAGAACAATTAATTTCAAATCGAGTCCGATTCCTCCTTTAAATCTCCACAAGTACTCCTTTTCAGTCTCGTGACTCCCTATCCCAAGGCGAGGGGGCCGTGACGCTGCGCGCACCGCCACACGAAACGTTTGATGGATATCTGGTTATGTAAAAGTCAAACTTTGAATAATAGCGTGAGCCACAACACTTTATACATACTGGACGTCTTTTAGCGAGTGCGGCGTTCCGTTTTGGAATCTGTACTTGATGGATATCTGATTATGTAAAAGTCAAACTTTGAATAATAGCGTAAACCACAAAACTTAATACATGCTAGACGTCTTTTAGCGAGTGCGAGGTTCCGTTTTGGAACCTGTACTTGATGGATATCTGATTATATAAAGGTCTAACTTTCAATTGTGGCGCAAGCCGTGCGCCTTTATACAAACTTGGGGTCATTTTGCGAGTACAGTGTTGTGCGTACCCAGCTGCATATGCGATTAATAATTCGAGAGGACCGCTATCAATTACAGAATTAGTGGGGGTGGTGGAGGGCCTCTTAACATTATAATAACATTATTCCATATTCCAGAAACTATTACGCCATGAAAGATTACAAGAAATCTATCATACCGAAAGAAACGCTTCTGCATCCAATAATAAGTTTTGAAGACGCTGAAAATGAAATTGTAAATTGTCCGTGGAAAGTGTATATTATTTAATGTGCTTTTCTTGTTTCCCATTTTCTGGGATACATCTTCCGGAGCCGTGAACCAATATATATGGGCGACCGTCACTGCTTTCTGCAATCGATTCGGGAGAAAACTGATCAAAGATCTTTGGTCTTCTCCATAATGACTGCAGTAGCTTGTAAGTTGACAAATGAAAAGCAAACGAAAATATTTTTCATTATTATCTACATTATAATTTTTATTCACAGTATGTTCTTTGTTTCCCAACGAAACAGTACAAGACTCACCGTGATGTTAAAATTTTCAAACAACTGACAGCACTTCGGATATCCGAGGAAAGTGCTCGTCTGTTCGGGACTCAGCCAGAATGATTACATCAGTCTCCCTCTCCCTAATTCTCTCTCTGGTAACGTTATATTTATATTACATTACAGCTCCGAGTACAGCAAACTGCTACAATACTTATAGTACTGAAAATACTAATACTTACTGCTCTGAATGTAAAATTATACTCGAAAATTGATAGTTTTTCCTTTTCCAAAATTAATTATTTGTAATTTTTTGAAACTACGAGATTGAAGATTGTGAGACGCTTTTGTCGTGTCTCCTTTTGATCCTTAGTTTTGAAACTGACGCATAAAAAAATACTCATTATCATCATCATAATCCCTGTGTATGTCTCTCTCTCTCTTTTTCTCAAATATGTAAAAAAAAGTCTATTTTACAATTTTTCGAAAAAAAAAATCTTCTTTCACGATAGGCTACTAATACGTTATTAGTGATTCTTTATCGAATGGCATATACGTGTCAGGGCCAAAGAAAATCCTTCCAAAAAATATATTGAAACGGGAAAAAATTGAGTTTTCGTACTCTGAAAATATTCGAATTTTCATCTTTAAAAAATCCTTTTCTACGATAGGCTACAAGTTCGTTTCCGCTGATTCTCTATCGAATGGTATGTACGTGTAAGGGCCGAAAAAAAGTCGTTTCGAAAAAAATCTCGACACCGAAAAAAGCGAGTTTTCGCACTCTAAAAATATTAAAACTCTTATTGAAAAAAATCCTTTTCTACGATGGGCGAGAAATCCATATCCGGTGATTCTCTATCGAATAACATTTACGTGTCTGAGTCGATAAAAAGTCCTTGCAAATAAAATCTCGACACGGATAAAAAACCGGTTTTCGTACTCTAAAAATATTCGAATTTTCATTAAGGGGACCGTATGGTCTAGAAATTTGAAAAAATCGATTTTTTTTTTTTCGATATGTCGAAAGTATAGTATCTCAAGAATATACTGTGAAATTTTCATGCGGAAATTCTCAATATTACAGCTTCTACAGCCCATAACGCAGGTAGAGAGCGGTCCGCGACACGAAAACGTTCAAAGCCTTATTGGACACAAAGCCTTACGGGGATGATTTTTTAGTTTGCAAAAAAGAATGTGTTTTGCATGTTAAAAAACGTTTGTACAAACGTGCTGTTGATGCGAAAAAAAAACATGCACAAATAAAGAAAGCAACAAAGAAATTGACAGAAAAAGAAGAGGGAAAAAAGACACAGCGGAAATCGATAAATAAAACACCGAAGCGTCAACAATTGACGAATAAATTATTGCAAGAGCTGTCAACTTATTACGGTCTAGCAATTAGACGTAATTCAGATTCGACTGAAGGGATGAGAAGTGAAATATGGGCAGCATATTATCACAAAATTTCAACAGATGAAAATCCGCAACACTCGTACTGTCCTCCAGGTTCCGAATCGTGGTGCAAGTGGCGTCAAAGTGAGGCTGCAGGTACTTTAGACACCTACGAGCACCCACCTGCTCTGTGCGATGAAGCACAAGAGATATTAAAACCAATTTATGAAGAATTGACAGCAGAGACTTTATTGGAAAGGTGTATTGGCAGTAATACGCAGAACAATAACGAAAGTTTCAATGCTTGCGTGTGGCACCTTGCGCCGAAACATCTGTTTGCCGGAAAAAAAATCATTGATATTGCCACTCACATTTCCGCTTGCATATTCAATGAAGGATTTGCATCCCTATTGAAAATAATGGAGACCATGGGCATAACAATCGGGCCACAAGCGGAGCAACTAGCGCAAAACCGAGACGAGCTGCGAGTATCGAGCGCCAACCGTAGGAGCACGGACAACTCCAAAGAGGCTCGGACAGCTCGAAGAAATGAAAGGAGTGAGGAAATCTTGAATTATGAACGTTCCGAAGGAATCCTATATGGTGCCGGAATCGCGGATTAACTGTAAGTATTCAAAATTTGCTCAATTTTTGAAAATATTTGTACCTCAAACTTTAAACTCATTTATCTCGAAACGACTTTTTTCGGCACTGCGCAGGTGAAAACAAAAAAACTATTCAACCGAATCACTTGAAATTTGGATATGTTGTTCACAACATGTATGGCTATCGTCGGAACTACAATCATAATTTTATTTAAATAATTTCTTATTGTTTATACTAAAAAACTAGTGAAAAAAAAACCCGATTTTACGAATTTTTTTTCAAAAGCGCGCCATTTTGTCAATTTTTAATTTTTTCGATTTGTTCTAGTCCCGACCATAACTGCACTCTTTCTGATTAAGAATCTTCTTGAATTTTGTGTTTCAGATGAGTAGAAGTCTCGGATCGATCTTCACCGTCCGGGTCGGATTTTTCGAGAGGGTCGTCTTCAATGCCAATTATATGATAATAAACACTGTTTTTAAAATTAAAAAAAAATTTTTTTGTATACTTAATAAAGGTAGTAATAAACCCGAAAAGTTAAAACATCGATTTTTAAATTTTTTATGGCAAAAAAAAAATCGTGAAAATAGGTGAAATTTTCGTGCTCTAGACTATACGGTCCCCTTAAAAAAAACTTTTCTACGATAGACGAGAAATCCGTTTTGTTCGATTCTCTATCGAATGTCATATACGTATCAGCACCGAAAAAAAGAATGTTTATAAAAAATTACGACACTTATGATTAAAAAAAAATCCAAGATCTTTGGACTTTGAAATTTTTCGAAAACATAAAAAAAAATTTCTCCTACGATAGGTCAGAAACATGTTTCATTCGATTCTCTATCGAATAGTCTATACATGTCGGGGCCGAAAAAAGTGCCTTTGTAAAAAATCACGACACAGAAAAAAATCGAGGATCTTTTGACTGAAATTTTTCGAAAAAAAAAACTCCTCCCACGATAGGTCAGAAACACGTTTCATTCGATTCTCTATCGAATAGTCTATACGTGTCGAGACCGAAAAAAAGTGCCTTGAAAAAAAATCACGACACTTAGAAAAAATCTGTCATGAGATACGACGGCGACGGGTCTGACATGGTTTTTAGAACTTCAATATGATATAGGGAAGCAATCAGCTTTTTATTCGCTATCTCTGTCGCACTCACTTGATCTGGCGTAACAGCGGTAAAAATCAATATTCTGTCATACCAACACTAACGTTTCAGTTTAGTTGAAAGATTTACCGTTAGGTGCGCTAGTACCGATTCGCAACTAATTCAGGCTTTTACAACGAGAGACGCTTCCCTCGATTTTGAGTTGGTCACGTGAGCTCGATGACTCTTAACCGTGTCAAATCCAGCTACAAAAACGCTAGCAAAATTTTAACCTCTATACGAAGGGCCGTACGAAATTAAACGGAAAATAAATAACACATCATACATACTTAAATTCATTGAAGGCGAGAAAGAAAGAGGCCTATTCCATGCCCAAGACCTACGCCCATTTTACCAATCAAATAAATAAGGAAAGAATGAACAACACAGGCAAACTCCCGTTGAATGAATTCAATACACACCAGCAATACATCGCAAGATCAACCGGAGCAATAAAACCATAACAAATACGCAAGAACCTCAGAGAATGAACACCAAAACAGAGAATACGGATTAAGCGAAAGAGAAAAGAATCACAAGAATAACTACGATACTCAATAGAGCAGAAAAAGAGGGGAGGAAATGACGTCATAATCCCTACGAGAGCTACGAAAAGACCCAAATTTCGCCTCAGTATCGATCGGGATTCGACACAATGATGACCACGAAGGAACAAGCGACGCAAGTATGGGAATGGGACGCATATGAATACACGGAAGGGAGCCATACGATTGTACCCAGGCCGTACATCAAGCAGGCGATAAAAAACCCGAATAGGCCCCCATACAAGCACGTGCGCAAATCTAAGCAAAGTCAGGTAGACCCGCGATATCTCCAGTTAGTGTCCAGGCCTCCCATCTTACGACGGTCGACCTATCCTTCCACGCCCTTACGAGCATACGGGTCGGTCTTCCATCCACTTCCGCACAAAAGCCAATCTGCCACTGGAAAGGGCGATGTGAAAAATCCTTTGATTATCGCCGGCGGACTGAGCGATAGAGCATTTCGGCTACGCCGGGGGTTTCCCGCCGGAATCCGACAAGTCGAATTCCAACGAGAAACCCCCGACGCACTCACGGGGAACCACGGGAAGGTATGCTCCTGTGTCCCGTCCCCGGACACAAACCCAGATGATGGCCTAAACGGTCATCCAACTCCCAGTTCCTCTTTTCTGTGCCATGCATACTAGGGCGAGGCAGCATTTATATAATACGCTGCGTTTTACATGGCTTTTAATCTGCCCACAAGATATACCGAGCCCCATAACCTGAAGCGATTATGGAGCAATTGGCCGCTGTGGGCGACCCGCGATATCTCCAGTGGATAGAAGAAGAAGAGGAAACTCAACGCGTGATCTGCGAAGCAGCTGGATCAAGTGCGACTGAGGTGCCAACAAAAATCACCGCCATGCCATACATTCCGGGAAAACTACGGATACCGACGTCAAAGGTCTCGAGGAAACCAACACCACCGATTGTTAAGATCCCTGAGGACAGCAATCACAACTGTTTGAAACGGACAAACACTACGGACTCAATCGTGGATGAGATGGTGACGAGAAAATATTCTCGCACCCGCGTACAAACGGGACGCCCACGCCCACCAAGGATGGCCCAAGTGACAGAGGACTAGTCAATCAAAGAATTGCTACATGAGCTGGATGAACGGATCAGTCAAACCGCCTAAAATAAAATCATTCGATTATACTATCTGGCATAATGCAACATAAATTAATAAATACGATACAACCCATCAAAGAATGAGTCATTTCGATTAATAATTTGGGAGGGCAGTTATAACGGGACGAAATTCGTACGACACATACACATAACCGACGTTCACCGCCGACACACTCTGACGCGACGCTTGAACACCGACGTTCGCACACCACTATCACACAGACGAGTGGTAGAAAGACGGACGACGCGAAGAACCGGAGAAATCTGGATTTCTCCCCTACGAGCGACGCTCAACGTCGACACACACGTGCTCGACGTTGAGCCCACACAAGTGAGCGGGAGAAGGACAGACAATCCGAAAAAACCGGCTAAATCTGGATTCCTCGCAAATTGCCAACGCTCCGGCGGTTATATAAGGCCGACGAAACAGCCCAAGAGCACCTTATTTTACCACATCCTCCGAACGATCCAGTTCTCCTCTCCGCCTGCCTGAGTCTCAGCATTGCGCCTGAAGCTCGGCACCTAAGGCTTCCCTAAAAATCTCATAGAGCGCTCAAGTGATCGTATTGCACGATCGCCAAGGCGAAGTCCTCTCCTGTTAGGCCCACTCCTCATCGTACCAACACTACGTATGGCGCAGATAGGAGATCCCTAAAGAAAAAGTGTAGCATGGTAGCCTCGCACAATCACGAGACACGGTCCTGCCCGACGGACTCGTCCTGTGAGTACTAGCATTGCGTCTGGCGCCCATAGGTCACTCACCGGTCAGTGTGCACGTGGTCTGGCCAGGCGACTCCGAGCATAGACGCGTTTCTCAGGATCGAAGTTTCTGCTTTATGAATTTTCAGGTGAAACCGACCCGTTGTGCTGTCTCCTGAGCAAGCCCGGCTCATCTCGATGAAATATTTTTGTTTTATGTACTGGCACAGCGTCCAGCGTATAAGGAAAAATAATTCGACATAACATAGGTTTAAGAAGCCTTGAGGATAGGAACTGACGAGCCTAAGCACCTCGTCTCTAACTAGACCTCGGCATAAGAAATTAATACCACAAATAAACAAGTCCTTTTCTTTTCTTTATTCAAATTTGGCCATGACGGATCGGCGAAATCCGTCCCGACGCTATCAAAACAATTAACAATAATTTTCTTTGTACGCAGCGCCGTCTGCCTCGTACGTTTGGCCGAATTCATGAATAAAACAATTTTTCCTTGAATTTGTTTGCAATAAATAAATCTCTTTTCTATTCTTTTATTTTACTCGCAGCAAAAGAGCCTATGATGACCAGATCCCGGTTATTATAACCCATGAGAGGATCATAATCTGAGGCATATAAAAAAAAAATAATAATAACAATAGCAATACCTTACTTTTATAAAATAGTCAGACTAAAATCAATTAAAATTAGAAGCCCTCACTCGC